>JAKSZT010054553.1:409725-433839 GCA_026826555.1 Tolypeutes matacus
GAGTGTGGTCTACAGTGTGAACTGTGGTCTATGGTTGGTGGCAAGGCTCCAGGATGTGTAAGTTCATTGAGGTTGGTGGGCCACACTGTGGGAGATGTTTGTGTGGGATGTGGTGGGAGGTGTGGGAGGTGGGCAACATGGGAATCCCAGTGGGTTCCATGTAATATTTTAGGTAATCTAAGCACCGCTTAAAATATATGTATATATATATATATAAATAACATTTTTGTAAGCAAATACACATATATGCATATATATTTATATATCATTTTACAAATGTTTGTATGTATTGTGAGAATTTTGATTTTTTACCCATAATTAAAAAAAAATCATTTAAAAAAAAATAAATAAATAAAATCTTGTAAAATTATTGGATATATTTTCAATAATATTTATGAATAACTAGTAAGCTCATGAATAGAAACTGACCATTTATAGTCATCAGAGAAATGTAAATAATATTTACAGCAGTTTACTGCTTCACATTCACTAGATGGCTATAACAAAATATTTAAAAATTATAAGACATAATGGTAAAGATGTGGAGAATAAATTATAATGTTAATACACCAAAAATGTTTTGTTTAGGTGTAACAAAAGCAGATAGTAGATATATGTATATAATACCTGAATTAATAATAAGATATTAAATAATAATTTATTAATTAATAATGTTATATTTAATAATGTAATTAATAAATAATCAAATATAAAAATTATGAATAAAAGAAAGGCATAAAATCAAAGCCATTTCCACCTATAATTAATTACATCTTTAGTAAATTTGTTCTAAAATTTCATTAATAGCATAATGATAATTTATTTTCCCTATTTTTACAAATAAATATAATGATATTGTTTAGGTATTTCCTTTCTCTGCCTTAGGCATTACAACATTATCATTTACAATATCTCTACAATATTTCTGTTATCTTTTAGCACATTAAACATTTAGATTTTAAGTTGTCAGGTTCATACTGTATGTTCAAACATCAAAATCACACACCCACAAATACAAACAATGATACTTCAATATGCTCATGAAAAATTAAGTAATACTCACACATATGACACACACATTCCTGGAATACTATTCTAAGCACTTAGTCCACTTGAATTTTATTATATTTTTAGTATGAGGTAGTGGTCAAATTGGTGTTCTTCTATGTGCATTTCTGTCTTGATTATAAATGCTATTCTTCCTAAATATTATTAATATAAAATGTTAAGCATCTCTTGGCTTTTTTTCCCCAATTATGCCAATAGTATAATTATTACTATCAGTGACTTATTAAATAGTTTCATAAATGTTGACACAAGTCTTTAATTTTATAATTTTCAATATTTGCACAAATGAAAACATTTCATTACATTGATATGAGCTTTGGATTGATGTTAATAAGTAATTCACAGATGGAATTGTGATATGTAGATGTTCAATAAAAATGTAGAATTTCTTCAGTTTTAAAAAACCCTAAATGCCTCAGAATTTCTAGAAATATTGACTGAAATTAAGATAGGTTTCCTAAGATTTATTCACATCTGTCACCTTCCAGAGAGATTCTAAGGATGGACAAGAACCTCGGGGTTTGGACACTATGTCAAATGCACTAGGCAGCCATGCAGTGTGTACACAGGGAGCAGCTGCAGCAGCAGGAGTTCTCTTTGCTGCTGTGAGTAGAAGCAGGCAGATAGGGTGGGCAAGATGCTTGCAGCACCCTAGAAAAGGAGCTGGAGGTCATGTGGTTGGCAGGTGGACTAGTATTCTATAATGTGGTGTTATTGGACTGAACTGGATTGGCAGCAGTGAGACTGAAGTGAAGTCACTGGTGACCAATGGAGTGGAGATAAAGGAGTGGTGCCTCAGTGAAGGGAGAAGGAGGGCCATTGAAGGGTCTCAGATGATGCTTACTTCCCTGTTGTTGGCAAGAAGGGAAACTGGTGAAGCTTACTGAGATGGTGATACACAGGAACCACAGAGAAGTGGAGGATGCAATTCAGCTTTCATGTTGGTCATTTGAAGAGAGGCTGTGCTCATAATGCTGTCCCTAGGAACTGTGAATCATCTCTAAATTGATGGAGTGTACATTGAGTATTTCTAGTTGGTTGACTCACTAATGCCACCCACCCTTTCCCCTGTCCAGGATCCTGAGAGACACAGTTCATTACATAATCAGAAAAGATGAATCCAGGGACTTTGCAGGAGAGAGTCAGAGGACCACCAGGCTGTCTCCCATAAGCCCCATCTCCACCAGCTGAGCACTGCATAGGACACCTGCAGACACAGAGACAACAGAGTGAGGGCAACTCATGTAGAGCAGTCACAGCTGAGCTTGATGCAGAAGGGAGGTTACCTTTGACAGTGATGAGGATAGAAGTCCAGATCAGTGTAGCTCACATGGTGGTAGACCCTGAAGAAGTACACAAATATGGGCTGAGCTCCTCAACAGATACTGCAGGGACAGGTGAACTGCTTTCAATGAGCAGGGACAGGGGCCAAGTCTGCATAGCTCTCTCCCTGTGAACACATTTGAGCAGTATAGCAGGGCCCCTGGAAAGATGTATAGATGGAAAGGACAGATCCATGGCAGAAGTAAGAATTGAAGATATCTCCTCAGAACAAGACAGAAGGGTGCTTGGAGGAGGTGGGGATGAGTGAATGCAATTTCAATTTTTGGAGAGAAATTAGCCTATGCCCCAGGATTCAGGAAGAGCAGGCCACTGGGTAATCCCTTGACTGTCACTCCAGGAGGCCAAGTGGACAAAGAACATACCCATATTTGACTCTTAGACCTTGAAATCTAATGGACATTTCCCTGAGGAGTTTCAGAGATGACTGGAACCTATGACCTCTATTTAACTTCCAATTGATCCCTTCTAGAATGGCAATATCTATCCTATGCCAGTCCTACCATGACATTTAGAAAACTAATAAATATTTTCCTAGTTTGCACAGGTCAAAAGATACAGAGGAATTTACCCTAGGTTGGAATATACTCCTAACTAATTTTGATGACATGGAATAGGTACTGAAATGAAATGACTTAAGGCTTTCAAGAAATTTAGATGGGGTAAATGTATTTTACGTGTACTAAAAATATGTCTATGAGTTCCAGGGAGCAAAATTTATTATTTATTTGTTTATTGGCCAAAGACATATCTTAATGTTAATCTGTGTTCCTGTGGGTGTAAACCCATTTATAAATGGGACCTTCGGAAGGTATATTATCAGTTAAGGTGTGAAATCATATTTCAGAATATGATCTTCTAAGATACAATTCATGTGTGGGAAAATTGAATGAGGGTAGTTAATCTATATGCCTGAAGACAATTTTAAGAGCAGAAATTTGGACTCAAAGAAAGGAGTGATAATTTGGAAGTCAAGGGGAAAAGGAGAGATTGTAATGTAATGGGAGGCAGAAATAAAAGCCAATGAATCACAAGGATTGTCATTATTCAGCAACAAAATGCTAGAAATGTTAGGAGGAAAGCATATTCTTGCTAGTACTTTGATTTTGAATTTCTAGCCTTTGAAATATGTATGCTGATGCATTCCTCTTGTTAAGCCAATTAGTGTATTTGCAGTAATACCATAGCAATTTAAAACAATGTTCCCAATAATCTTTTGAAAGAATTTCCAAATATGAAATGAAGGACAAACAAGTATAAATCACTGATCTTTAGGAATATTTTTTTTTACAAAAAATGTTATTGGTTGTATTGTGTCCCCTAAAATTGATATGTTGAATATATATCCCCCTAAGATAACAATATATGATGTTATTTGAAAATAGCCCTATTGCAGATGGAATTAATTATGTTAAAATGAGGTCATACTGTTCTAGATTTGCCTCTATATCCAATATTACAGTTGTCTTTATAAAAAGTTTACATTGACATCCATAAGGAAGGTAAATCCATGTGTGGCTAGAGGTGATGATAAGTGCTGTAGCTACAAATCATGGGACACCAAGGATTTCCAACAAACTACCAGTAGCTAGGAAGGTTAAGGGAGTTTTCTCCCTTAAAGGTTTCAGAGACAGTATTATCTTGCTGACATCTAGGTTTCAGAAATCTAACTTCCAGTAATGTGAGACCATCCATTTATTTTTTTAAGCCATCAAGATCATATTAATTTTTGTCAATAACTGTCCATGTGCCAGCTGGGCCCTGAGCCTCAATGGATTTGCAACACCTACTGTCCAGTTCATTGGACTCACCCAAGACAACTAACAAGGAGATGAGTATGGACAACCACCACACTAAGGAACTGAGAGGCTACATCTGCAAGCAAGTCAGTCCCATCCATCAGCCAGATGAGATCAAAGTCCCCTCTCAATTAGAGATGGAGTGGAAATCACCATCCCAGAATCCTCAGGATTGGGGAATAAAATATGGACTAGAGTAGACTTACAGGTGTTCTACTATAGACTTATTATGACTCCAGCAAAGGGAAAAAATATATCATTAATTTTTTCAGTGGCCACTGGAGTTTCTGAAGTCAGAGAGGGAAAAAGAGGTGCAATATAGGGGCATTTTCAGGACTTAGAACTGACCTGAATGATATTGCAATGAGAGATACAGGCCATTATATACCCTGCCTTAAACTACAAAATTGAGTGGGAGAGAGTGTAAACTATAATGTAAACTAAAATCAATGCTTAGTTTCAATGTTCCAAAATGTGTTCATCAATTGCAATGAATGTACCACACTAATGAAAGAAGTTTTTAATGTGCAGAAAAGTGAGAGGTCTGGGGAGTGGGGCATATGGAAATCCCTTATATTTTTTATGTAACATTTTATGTAACCTAAGTATCTTTTAAAATTATATAAAAATATATTTTTTAAAATCATATTAATTTGTCAATAGCCCAGTGAAACTACTATAGTTATGGTGCAATGAACCAAGGTCCTCAGACCCATGTGATAAGATTGATGGACTATCACCCTGATATAATTAACTAAATCAAGTATCTATCTGGGATAACCATCTGGGTCATGTTGAATTATGTTCCCAATTTAGACATGTTCTTAATTTCCATCCACATTTCTGTGGGTGTGAACCAATTAGAAATAGGAATTCATGAAGAAATCATTTTAGATTAAGTGTGACCCAACTTCATTAGGTTGGGTCATAATCCAGAATATTGGTGGAGTAAAAAGAGGTTATAAAATAGAAGCAGGAAGGCATGAGAAACATTGAACAAAAAGGATAGGACATCACCATGTAATGAGAAACAGGAGATAAACCAATGGAACCCAGTGTTTGCTAATAGGCTGCCCAGATTTCTACTTACCCTAGTGATAATAAGCTTCTAGCCTCTTAAGCTATGACATATAAACTGTCACAGTTTAAGCGAACCCATATTGTGGTATTTTTCATAGAAATGTGATAAACCAAGGTATATTTTGTTACCAGAATGGGATCCTGCTATTAAAAATATGGAAAAATGTGGAAAATGCTGTTTAATTGTTTACTGCTCTTATAGGCTGGAAGAATTTAATGCATTTGAGAGAAACATTCTAGGTTGCTTTGAAGATACTGTTGTTAGAACTTTGGATATCAAGCTTATGTTCAATGAGGCTTAGAAGGAAAGTAGTAATATGTTGTTGGAAACTGGGTGAAAGCAGATTCTTGTTTTCAAGTGGCATAGATCTTGTCTGTGTTATGGCCCAGTGTTGGATTGAAAGTGGAATATGGAAGTGATAAGCTTAGATATTTATGTGAGGAGGACTCTAAGCTAAATATAGAAGATATAGGTTGGTTTCTCCTGGCAGCAAAGAGTAAAATGTGAGAGGAAAAGAATAAGCTGATATCTGAACTCTTAAGCACAAAAGAACCAGCAATTAATAATTTGTAAAACTCTCAGTCTATCCAGATAACATGTTCTTTTTTTTTTTTTTTTAAAGATTTTATTTATTTATTCATTTATCCCCCCCTTGCTGCTTGTGCTCGCTGGGTCAGCTAACCGTGCTGTGTGGGCGGGCTTGCCTTCACCAGGAGGCCCCGGGAACCAAACCCGGGGCCTCCCATATGGTAAACGGGAACCCTACTGATTGAGCCACAGCCGCTTCGCCCAGATAACATGTTCTGAACCTAGGGCCAGAGTATCTCCTGACCCTGATAATGATCTGAAATTCTTCACTCTCTATCCACAGACTTTTTCTTTCTCTTTCCATTGGGTTCAATTTCTCCTCCTTTCATACAAGATCATTCACCCAAACAATGCCATTAACATGGCTTCACACTTTGATATGCCTCTACACCCACGGACTCTCCTCATTATATGAGGATCACAGATAATGGGAATATTTTCACAGGGTTCTCTTTGTCACTGTGAAAATTTCTGCAGAGCTAGCTGAACAAAATTTCTAAAATGAACACCTTCAGGAGATGCTTTCATGCCAGCACCCTCCCCTGGGGTATGTGGGGCCTTCAATGTAACAACAAAACCTCTGTCTTCCCAGAAGCCTTTCTACCCCAGCACAGAAGCTGCTCCTCCTAAAGACATTTGTCCCTCTTTGCCCTTCTGCTGTATAGACTCCTAAGATTCTTCACTTTTATGTGGCTCTGTAAAACTTCAGCCTTCTCACCAAAAGTGTCCTCTGATGGGGTGTCCTCTCAAAGCAGTGCCCTCCTGTGGCTCCTTCCAAACTGAGCTCAAAGTTGGCCACTGTGGACCTGACAGCCTTATATTATATCTCTATGTCTGACAGCCCTGATGGACATGAACATTGGTGGTTTCATACCAGCATGTTTTGACATGGAGCAGAGTTGAGCTGGGGACTGGAACCAAATTGAAAGGGGATTCTACTGTGGGTTTTTCAGTTACTGGCCCAGAGAATTTCACAATTTTATCTCTAACCTCCTTACACTCCAGCCTCCATATTTCTCATTCAGTTTTGGATGCTTTCTCTGAAATTTTGCCTCAAACATTTCACTACCTTAGCAACAATCAGTGCACTTTAATTCCCCAATGTCACAGGAAACTTTCTCTCATGTTCATCTCCATTCAAGGCATAATCAAAGAGGAATCAGAAAATGGAGGGACAGGCCCCTGCACTGACCTCCAGATACACCATTGCCCAAATCCGTTGCCCATATTCACAATATCATAGGGTTAAATTTTCAAACATCTGGATACTATTTATAAAAATTAAGAAGTCTGTGTGTGAGTAGGTGGTGTATATCAGAGAAATAGAGGTGATGAAGGCTTAGCATGGAAATACATCTGTCTACATACACACAATTGTCCCCCTTCCTCGTGTGATCACAATTAACATACATTCTATGCCCTTGATATCAGGTAGGGTCATAGGATCAATTAGGACAAATGGAAAGTGCACAGCTATAAATTATGTTGCTTGCTGTCCTGGCCATTTAGAATACACCCCTCGTGGAATTGCAAATTCTCCCCTGTTCTGCACCTACCATTCTATCCACCACTTGGGACTGCTTGTTACAAATTGGTGTATGGATGGGTTCCTGAGTAATTGTATGAATCAGATACCACACTTCCCAGAACACCTTATATTCATGGGTGAGCAAGCTATACACTTTTCTTGATATATTTTTATTACATTGACAATTGGGATTGTTTGTGAAAATAGTTATAACACACTATAGATAGAGCTGGGGAAATAGAGGAGGGAAATTAGACCTCCATAGTGTCAGGATGTAGGTTTAAGAAAAAAGTTGAAATTCCAAACACTTCAAAGCAAATACTTATGCTTTGTCAGAACTAGAAAATGTAGAGTCAAGGTCCTTAGGGATTGGTAAATTTGCCTTCTGGTGGGGATGTGTCTATTTTTCATGTGCTAATCAATATTTGATGCTTCTTACAGTGTCTGGCAGTTAAAATATTATACAAAATCTGTTGTTATATTATCACTAGATAAGACAACTAGGCATTTGTGAAAATAAGCAGGGTGTATTGAAAAGTTATGACTGTATACATGTAAACTAAACATTCACAGAAAATTTTAAAAGTACAGAATTTAAATTCTACAGATCCACAGTTGGGGAATAAAGCAAAAAGGAGTGTGTGGAGATCTGACTCTAAGCACAATATGAGTGGCTGCTGCTCCAGGGAGAGAGGGGCTATGCATGGGAGTTCCTGGGGGGGAAAAGGCCAAGTTTATATTTCCTGACCTTTTGCAGATAGAAGATTGAGCAGCTTAAAGTGATTCATTAATTTGTAAAATAATTTGTATATTTGTTATCATTCATAGTAAAAAGGGTTCAAAAATATAAGTAAAAGCACAGAAATTGCAACATTTCTCAAAAAACCTCTACCACATCTCTACTCCATCCCCATTCAAGGTCCAGCCCAGATACTCTGAAAAATGATGGCTTTAAAACGTTCTAAGCAATACATAAAAAATATTGAGTTTTTAAATATATGTCATATCAGTTTCAGTGAATTAATTAAGTCCAGTTCTAACTAGAATATCCATGCCATAAGTCAAAATAAAACATGAAAAATAGTTTGATACATATTTTGTAACTATCTGACAGTTCTGTAATTCAACTCTATGTCAGAGACAGGCACTTTGTTCCTGAATATCCTCAGAGCCCAGGACACCTGCCATATTCACTCTGTGAGCAATGAGCAAGCAGAAGCCACATCAGCAGAAGCCACATCGTGGAGGGATGGTAGAAGGGGGCCAGGCCAGCCTGCAGGCAACACTGTGGACCCTCTGAGCACAGTGTTAGGCCCAGGGGGCTGGTGCAGAGAGAGCCTGGGGAGGACATCTTTTCAGTATCTGGGGCTTTTTCTTGTCTAGGGAATGGTTCCCCAGGGAAGTCAATCTTCTTCCAGCCTTTGTAAAGTCCACATTTTTTACTTTATTAGACAAATGATAACTTTTCTATTCAAACTTGCAGAGCATATTAAAAAGCCTGCATAGAATATGGGCTTGGAGCAGTTCTCAAGTGTGAGGGGCTACATAGCATTCCTAGGACATTTATTTCATTTTTTCTTTTTTCTGAGTCTATAAAATAATTTTTCTTTAAAATATTTTAATACTTTCCCTACAATTTACAAAATGCATTTTAGCTAATATGACTCCATCTTCAAGTAACACCATCCAAATAGCACTATGTTGTGTAGCTACCTAATATCAAATTATACCCAATCCATCCCTTCTGTTTCTTATAACATCACAATCATTCACTTAGCTTCTCCATGTGCTATAACAGGATATTACAAAATTAGGGCTTGAACAGTTATATTTTAGATCTTTCAAAAAAAATTAAAGTATTTGACTTTACCCTTATTTATTTATTTCCTCTTTGATGTTCTTTCTTTTTTATGGAGACGAAAGTTTCTGACATATAATTTTCATTTTTCTCTGATGAATTTATTTTATCATTTCCTTATGAGCAGTTCTGCTAGCACAGGAGTCTGCATTTCCTCTTTGTCTTTATAGTCTTTATTTCTCTTTCACTTTTTTTGTAATTTCTTTTTTAGAGAAGTTTTAGGTTAACATTTACAGAAAAATTTTACAGAAAGTATAGAGAACTCCCATATAACACGCCCACACCCACACACATAGTTGCCCCTTTTATTGATGTCTTAGATTAGTGTGGCATATTTGTTACAATTGATGAAAAAATATTGAAGCATTGCTGTAATCAAAGTCTATAATTTACATTATGGTTTACACATTGTGCAGTACAGTTCCATAGATATTGACAAATGCATGATGTCATGTGTTTTTCACTGCAGTATTATACCAAATATGCCCTGTTCCACCCCTTCATTCCCCTTCTCCCTTCTGAACCCCTGACAACTGCTATCTTTATATCAATGTTACAATTCTTCCACCAACACAAAACAAGATTCACCATAACAACTAACCTACCTTGGTCAGTGGCCAACCTCTCCCATCATGATTGTTCATTCTCAAATTCTGAGGGACCCAGGAAAACATCTCCTCTGATATCACAGGGCTGATAGGAGGGATTATCCTTACAGCAACTGCAAACACTCCCTGTATTTTGATATAGGACCAGTCCATCATCATCTTTTCATTGGTTGTAAAAGGCAAGCCTGAATAACTGGAGAGTAGGACTTGTCAGATATTCTGCAGGGATTCAGGGCTCAACCAGGAATTGAATAGTCCAAAGATTTAATTCTCTATGGAACATACTTAACTAGTACACTGAAAATTATAGGCTCATAAAAAAGGAGAAGAATCATGATTAGGGGCATTATAAATGAGTATAACTATGTTATATTGGGGAAATAGGTAATCAGATATTTCCAGATATTGCCCATCAAAAGGGTGTTGATATCATCATTCCATGTGCATAGCCTCTGTTGTCCAGATGTCCCAAAAGCCATCAGGACCACTCTTGTTAGAGGCTTTGTTTACTTTTGCACTTAGTGAAATCTCTCTGAGAACTGCATAAACACAAACTCCAGAATGACCTCCTGATTCACTTTGAAACCTCTTATAAATGAAAACTCTTTTGGTTAAGGTCTTTATCCAAATGCATCACTGATTAATGCTTGGTAATAATCCCTCACTATCAGGGAGCCTCATCCCTGAGATTCATGTCCCCAAAACTTGGAATAATAGTGTTGAACCCTAAATTAGCCTACCCATAGGCCTTCATGGCAACCAGAGTAATGTAGAAAAGAAAATTTTCCACTGTCCGCTAAGTGTCCTATCTGAAAAGCACACAACTTCCCCTCCCTTGAACAATCCTGCAAGGACATCTCAACCCTGCAGTTATGCCCCAGGCTATCAGGGCGTTCTGTGCAAACGCTAGCTAACTGCCAAAATCCGCTTCTGTACATCCTGCTTGCTTGCAAACTGTGTCAGCAACCCCCTATAAAAGGAGCCATTTTAGAACCTGGGGGCTGCAGTTCTCTCCTACATGAGAGGTGCTGCAGACACCCGCGGGCTTAGCTCAATAAACTTCATAAAAGTGGTTAAAGTCTGAGTGTGGTCGATCTCCTGGGTTATAACAATAGTATCTTTAACAAATGTTGCTGGGACACTGGATATACATATCCAAAAAAATGAAGGTCAGTCCCTACTCATGCCCTATAAAAAATTATCTCAAAATGGATCAAAGACCTAAATATAAGAGCCAGGATCTTAAAGCTCCTAGAATATAATGTAGGAAATCACCTATAGGACCTTGTGGTTTCATGAACTATACACCCAAAGCATGAGCCAAAAAAAAGAAAAAAAATAGTTAAATGGTATTTCCTCAAATTTAAAACGTTTATGCTTCAACAGTGTTTGTCAAGAAAGTGAAAAGGGGGAGTGTATGTGGCTCAAGTTGTTGAGTGCCTGCTTCCTACATGGGAGGACCCAGTCCTGAGTTCAGTCCCTGGTGCCTCCAAAAAACAAAATCAAGAAACAAGAAAGCAAATGGAAGGGCCAACTCAGGGTAGCCAATGTGGTTCAGTGGTTAAGCACTGGCTTTCTGCAAAGGAGGTCCCGATTTCAATCCCAGGCCCTGGTACCTCAAAAAAAAAAAAAAAAAAAAAAAAAAAAAGGAAAAGGCATCCTTCTAAATGGGCAAAAGTATTTAGAAACCACATATCTGATAAGGTATAATATTCAGCGTATATAAAGAAATCCAACAACTCTATAATAAAAAGATAAGCCACTTGAAAAATGGGCAAAAGCCTTGAATGGACATTTTTCCAAAGAGGAAATACAAATGGCTAAAAAGCTTATGAAAAGATGCTGAAGATCACTAGATATTAATGAAATGCAAGTCAAAGCTACAGTGAGATATCATTTTACACCTACTAACATACCTGCTATTTTTAAAAAAAAACCCTGAAAGCTACAAGTCCTGGAGAGTATGTGGAGAAAGAGAAGTACTTATTTACTTCTTGTGGGAATGTAGAATGGTGCAGCCACTGTGGAGGTCAGTTTCACATTTCCACAGGAAGTTAAGGATAGAATTGTCATATGACTCAGCAATCTCACTACTAGTTATATACCCAGAAGAATTGAAAGCAGGGACATGAACAGGTATATGCAAACCTATGTCCATAGTGAAATTATTCACAATTGTTGAAAGATGGAAGCAACCCAGATGTTCATCAAAAGATGAACTGATAAATGCAATGTGGTATATACATTATAAAACATTTATTTAGCCATAAGAAGGAGTGAAGTTTTGGCATTTGCAACAATATGGATCAACTTCATGAAATGTATGTTTAGTGAGAAAAGAGAGACACCAAAGGCAAATATTGCATGAACTTACTGATATGAATAAGGATTGTGAGCAGATCCATGGAGGTAGATACTGGAGGATAGGTTGCTAGAAGATAGGAGTGGGTTAGAGATTGATGAGCTGATGCTTAATTTGCAGAAATTATAGTTTAGCTGATTGTAAAGTCTGGGAATGGAAGGTGGTGATGGAGGCACAGCAATGTGCCTGCAATTAATAGCCCTGAAGTGTGAGTGTGAATGTGGTTCAAAGGGGATGTTTTTGGCCCATCCATGAGGCTAGAATGAAAGCTAGAAGAAGAAATAGGCAATTGTATAACTCAGTAAATTCTGGGGTGGCTAAGGATTGTAGTTAAGAATACAAATATAAGAATATTTGTATAACAAAGGTATATCTCTTTCACTTTGGAAATATAATTTCACTAAATATAGAATTCTATATTGGTGCTTTGATTTGAATTACTTTCAACATTTGAAATATTTCAATCTATTTTTCTTTTTGCTTGCATGATTTCTATTGATATGTGAGATGTAATTCTTTTCCTTTTTCTTCTGTAAATAAATTATTTCAGGTGTTTATATAAATACTTATTTCTTTCACAGTTTTCTGCATTTTAATATGGTATGTCTGGACATATTATTAATTGCACTTGGCAAACTCTGGGAATTCATTTGATATTCAGTTCACATCCTAAAATACACAGAGTTTTCATGTTCAGTGACACAATGATGGGGATGGTGACATGTTTAAACTTCTCCACTAATGACATGTTAGTCATGAGGCAGAGCACATCTGGGTAAATGTCCTTTATTTCTATTAAATCCTGGAGAGGGACATAGAGGCATATAGACTCTAAAGGGGCCCTTGATCCCCACATCCTGGTCCTCAAAACCTCTTAAAGCCCCTACCACACACATAGACACATGAGTATGGGCAGGACCTGAGAACCACTTGTAACCAATAAATATGGCAAAGGCAATGGGATATTACCTCTGTGATAATGTTGTGTTATATGGAACTCTGTCTTGCTAGCTGTCTCACTCTTTTGTATCAGTCACCATTCCTGGAACCTACAGTCTCCTTCAATCCTACGGCCTCTAGGACATGAATTCTGCCAGTATTTCAATACCAGGTCACAAATAAAGAATGCAACATGGAGGACACCTTGATGAAGCCATGTGAAAACAGAGCAGAGTGTCCAGCTAAGCAATCCCAAGACTGCCTATAGAATAGGGAGTGAGATACAAAAGAGGTAGTGATTTAAAGTACTAATTTTGTGGGCATCTTTATGGAACAAATTAAACACACACACAAACACTAACAAAATCTGGACAATGGAATTATACATGTGCTCCAAAACTATGTTCTTTATAACATGGCTCCCATATAAACCATGTCACTCATTATCCAATTCCCAGGTACATGAAACCCAGCCACCCCTTCAAGATCTTTCTGTTCAGCCTTAGATGGAGAGTTCATACTGAACAAGGTGGCCCAAAGTACCATGGGAAATGAGATTGGTGACACCTACCAGAGATCTGTAGCCTTGTGGACATGAGCCAGTAGGTGAAGGATGAGCATCTGGTCCTGCCTGGGCACACTGTTCCCTCTGCAAAGACTAGGAGCAGGTGCACAAGCTGGGACCAGGGAGGCATCAGGAATGGCTTCCTACATGGTTATTTCCACCCACTTCATGACTCTGGGGATGGAGACAGAGGTGCAGGAGATTGGACACAACCTTGAGTGGGCAATTTGGATGCTGTGGGGGTGCTTCTAAATTCACCACAGAAAGCCCCTTCTTGTCCCCATCAGGCCATCACCAGGACATACAGCAAAGATATCTGGTCTGCCCTGGGAAACTATCAGAGTTTTAGCAATTGCCCTCTTCAGAACCAAACATGAGGTTATCCTGTCTAGAATGAAAGATCCCAGGTAGCCTGAGAACCTGTAGCAGAAACTTCAGGATGGCAGGGAGGAAGATGGAGGGAGAGGACCATCCATTTTCCATGAGATGAGCAACATGGTTGGGAGGAAGCTGGTTGCTGCCCCACCTCCAAGATTCTAGGTGGCACCTCTATGACCCTCCAAGAAATTGGCCTCCCTTGGGAAATGAGAGGGAGCTCACAGGGTTAGACCCAACTGAACATCCAGCCCAGCCTCTGGGTGTTTTCACTGTGAGTGCAAATGTTACAGATTTTGATTCCCTTTCACCAGGCAGATGTCATCATCACTGATATACAGTTGTCCACAGACTCAATCTCATGATCCCTGTAAACCAGAGATGAGAGGAAGGTAATATGCTGGTTCTTGTCTGGGCCATATAATTGCTATGAGGACAGAAAGTTGGATAATAAGTACAGTCCTTCAGGAAGAGATGAAGAGAGAAAGTCCTGCCCTGTTTCTGGTACTGAAATGCTTTTCCATGCACTCAACATCAGAGGAATTCTCACTGACTCTTTTGATTGATTGATTGATTGATTATTCATTTATGTATTTTACATTTTAAAAGATGTTTAGATTACATAAATGTTACACAAAAATTACAGGTATTCTCATGTTCCTCACCTCCCACACCTCCCATAGCCTCCCATTTAAACATCTTTCATTAGTTTGGCACTTCACTTGCAATGGATATACACATCCTGGTACTTTGCCACTGAGCATGGACTCACTGACTCTTGTCACAGAAAGTTCTGGATGCAGAAACTGCAGGGCCAGGAGGGAGATGATGTGCACTATAGGGAGAGGATGTGCAAATGGGACCCCTCCTGATTCTGAAAAAAAGCAGAAGCCCAGTACCTGAAGTTCAGAGAGGATGCTGCCTCCCCTGTGCCTAAGCTCTTGCTCTTCTGTGCCCAAGACTGAGGAAGAGGAGGCACCATGAAGTGTGTGCTGAGATGAGCTTTTCTTTTGTCAATTCTGCAGAGTAATACTATTGAGAACCTGGTGATGAAGCAGTATGAATGTGTATGTGCATTTGTATTTGTGTTTGTGTGTGCACATGTGGGTGACTATGTGTAACTCAGCTTGTAATGTCTGTTTGCAAGTGTCCTGTGTGAAGTGCAGCTGATGGAGTCTGGAGGTGACTTGAGACAGCCTGGAGGGTCTCTTCACCTCTCCTGTTCAGCCTCCAGATTCACTTTTAATGATTATGACATAAACTGGGTCCAACAGGCTCCAGGAAAGGGGCTGGGGTGGCTTTCATTTATTAGTGCTAGTGGTAAGGTGTTCTATGCGGACTCTGTGAGGTGCCAATTCACCACCACCAGAGACAATGCCAAGAGCTGGCTGTATCTGCAAATGAACAGCCTGAGACCTGAGAACACTGGCCTTTATTACTGTGTGAGAGACACAGGGAGGGGAAGGCAAGGCTAACACAGACATAAACATCTTCTGTGAGGTGGCAATGAGGATGCTCAGGACCCACTGAGCACCAGGAGGAGCTGCAGGAGCAGGTGCAGGGAGGTGAATATGGGCTGGTTTCCTGTCAGAGCCTGGAGCTTCTTATTCAGCTAATTAAAAACAATTCTAACTGATATCCCTGTGCCTATCACTGATATTAATTATAAAATTTTTGTTGCAATAGGAGCAAGCACTATCACCTACAAAATCTTTCACCTCTCCCTCTTGAAGGCAGAAAGACTCAGCCAATATTGTCAGGTCAAAAATTCAGAGTAGCTCAAGGCAGCATGGTGGATCCTTTAAAATGAAACTGAAAGACGAGAACCCCAGGAAAATTCCCCATAAAGACACTCTTTGTGATTCTCATAAGAATCAAGAGGCTCTTCTTCAGTCTATAATGTAATGGGTTTCCAAATGCACTCCTAATCACACAAAAGTGTACACAATGGGTTCAGCATTGATCTCACTATTTGTCTGGTAATCCATTTTATTTTCTGCTAATCTTTTTGCTCACATTTCCCTCTGCCCCTTCTGCCTCTGTCAATGGAAGATGTGATTCCCATGCTCTAAATTCCAAAGCCAAGGACCATTACATGGAGCTCAGGTTCTGGTTCAGGCTGAGGGGACATCTTCACTCACCACTGCCTGGGGCCCTCTCCTCTGTCCACTGGATTTGGAAGCATGTGGAAATGCAAATGGCCATTACTATCCATGCAAATAATGGTTAGTCAAAATTGGATATAAATATCATGTTAATCTCAAATTGTCATGTTGTTTCCTCCACTTCCCATGGCTTTGTGGAGAGATTTTTGTGGGCAGCCAGTTTGTTGTGAGCTCTGGAGGACAGATCCAGGTCTTTCTTTGTGAGCTGAGACCTTGTTCCACATGATGTCCACAACACACAGGAAGCAGAATAAGAGCTGCAGGAAGTGACTGTTCCCAGATGACCTTCTGTCTAAAGCTCTGGGACTCTTTCTTTACCCTCTCTGTGACTGTGCTCAGTCATCTGTTTCCCCTCAATAATGTAAGGGAATAGAATTCCCTTTGTATCTCATACACAGATAGAGTTGCTTCTACTCTCAGGCAGAAACAATTTTCATGTCTTGCAGAATTACTTAGGTCCATAGCACATGTGCTTTACAAAATATTCCTTTCAAAATGAGAGCATTTAATCCTGTAGATTCTGGTGGGAAAATATGGTAATTGACTTGCCTCATGGAGAGATTTCTATTTTTACATAACTCCTGCATCTAGTTGGAGACAAATGTGTTTGCTCATTTCAAATGGCAAAACTGGATTAGCTGTGGTAGAAACACTGCTTTTCTCTATGGGGATGAAGATGTGAAGCCTTCAGGACTGGTTGGTGGAGGGTGATGGTGCCATGTTGCTTATCAACTGTTAGCCAGAACAGGAAAGATCCAATTTAGGGACAAATTTAACTATTGCTCCCTGCTTTTTTTTTTTTTTTTCCTGTTTTGCTTTGTAGGTATACTCACAATCTTTTTTCTTTCAAAATATTTGCAATATAAAAATGCTTTGTAATGTATAATGAGCCATACCAAATTACTTCCTTCTTGGTTTAGTTGAGTTCTCATAAAGGAGAACTGCCACTGAGCAGGATGCTGTGGGGGTCCTGAGGTGAGTAACATAGATGGGTCCTTCAGCAGGTACAGTGGACACTTTGTTAAAACATGCATGCATCCTTCTCTGAGGGAGAAAACAGGTCTTAGATGACATTTTAAAATAAATTTTCAAAGGCAGGTGGAACAGAGTTTGTCCATAAAGTTTGTGTGTGTGTGTCTGATATGATCTATGATCTTGCAGAGTTTAATTAAAGGGAAAGCTACAGACACCATCCTGTATGTGTTGTTCCATGGAGCAGCCATTGTTAGAAGGGAGTAGATGGTGGTGGAAATATCCACCTTGTGGGACCTGTTCGAGGAATCCTCAAGTGAACAGAAAAGTGAAGCTGCCATAAATATATAGATGAATAACACAAATAAATGTGGTTCTATTGGTTTATATTGAAAAAATAAAACCATAAGCAGGGCAGCACTAGTAAACACTGAATTTCCTCTGGATATCATCACAATATTTAATATTCAAATTTTAAATCTAACATTATACCTACTTGTTCAAGGATAATGGTAAAATATATTATATCCATATTTGTAAAAATATTATAAATATTTAATATATAATTTTATTTGTTCACTAATAGGTTTATAGATAAAGCATACGGAATGTGCAAAGGTCCCATGTATACCCTGAAACATGCAGTTTTATATACTATTAACAATATACATTAGTGTGTTATTTTGTTGTAACTGATGAAAGAGAATTATTATAATTATACCATTAACTATAATCCATAGTTTACTTTAGGGCTCACTGTTGGTATTGTAGAAATCTATGTTCTTAAATATATGTATTCTGGTAACATATATACAAATATTTTTCAACTACTTCATGGTTATTTTATATTTTCTGATACATACAAGATCTTTTATGCAATAGTTTTATTTGATTACAACTGAAAGGATGTTGAAATGTACAATCAATTGAATGCATCTCCCAAATTTATATTAGCAAAATATTTTAAAATTTTGCATTGATAAAAATCAATAAATACAATAAAATTGAATGTGGGTATCTTAATGTGTAGAGTTATATCATTATGGTTAAAATAATCCACCATGAGTTTTCATTACTTCTTTCCAAATCTAAGAGCAAGTGAGATAAGGCTGTTAAATGGAGACACACTGGGGATAAGTCTTTTTCTAACAGGTCCCAATCTTTGAGGCTCCCATTTTAGTACACCTTGGGCTATATTAAATATTTAACTGGGGAATGGTTCATGAGCCTCATTTTGTCAAGCCAACATGCAATGCCATAAACAAAGTAATGTTAATTTATGCATCAGTGGTTCAGAGCATCCATGGCCTTATGGGATATTTCAGGGAAATGTGCGTTTTGACCATTGGGAATTTAGACAATAGCAAGAAAATCGTTCCAAAGTGAAGGTGAGGCATACATTTTTGTCCATTTCATCATTGGAAATTCTCCTCAGATTATAGGGGCACTGTCTTACATTGCAATGTTGTAATTACAAATAGCATACACTGATTGGCTTAACAACAGGAATGTATTAGCATGGATATTTCAGAGGGTAGATATTCAAAATCAAGGCACAAAACAGGAGCATGCATTCTTCCTGATATTTCTAACATAATTTTGCTGACTTACTGCAATCCTTGGGGTTCATTGTTTTTTATCTCTGTCTCACATTACGTTATAATTTTTCCATTTTCACTGACTTCCAAATTCTCGCTCCCCTCATTAAATCTAGTTTTCTGCTCTTAATAAGGCCATCAGGGAAGCGGCTGTGGCTCAATCAGTAGGGCTCCCATTTACCATATGGGAGGCCCAGGGTTCGGTTCCCGGGGTCTCCTGGTGAGGGCAAGCCCGCCCGTGTGGCGTGGTTGGCTGACCTGGTGAGCACAAGCAGCAAGGGGGGGATAAATGAATAAATAAATAAAATCTTTAAAAAAAATAAATAAATAAAATAAGGCCTTCAGTCATAGACATTAATGTCTACACTCTTTCAGTTTGCCTAGTATAGGATCTTAGATGATCTTATACACAAATATGAATTCACACTTTAATTGATAATACATCTCCAAATAACCCTATTAAGAAGCGGGTTAACACCAATGGGAACACTAATTAAGATTATAATATGTCTTTGGTGATTACACAAATTAATCTATCAAAGTCTGCCCTCTGAACCCCATAAACATGTTATTCTGACAAGAACAAAAATTGCACCATCCTAATTTCCTAAAAGTCTTGTCATTTCAGTACCTACTCAATCTCATCAAAATCAGTTGTGAATTTGGCCCATTCTAGGGAAAATTCCTCTTCATTTGTGGATCTGTGAAACCTAGAATATATTTTATACATTTCCAAGATATGATGGTGGGACAGGCACAGGATAACTATTACCATTCTAGAAGGGAGACACTGGAGGCAGATTGTACTTACAAGACCCAGGCAAGTGTGAAGCTCATCAGGGAAATCTCCACTAAATTTCCAGGTCAGAGGGTAAACCGCTGATGTATTCTTTGTCCTCCTGCCTGAAAGAATGACCCACACACATTCCAAGGGCATGGGCAGTAGCCATGTACCCTGAATGCCAGGGCCTGTCTCAAATCTTTCTAAGCATTGGAAAGGGGACCTCCTCCAAGTACCCTTCTGTCTCTTCTGCTTTGTCCCCAGTAGATGTGTGCAGCTTAATCTTCTGCTCTCATGGTTCTGTCTTTTCCCCTCAGTTTATCTACATCCAGGCTAGCAGTGCTCCTGCTTTTTGAAAATTTTAAAAAACTTTGTTGTTTTCCTGTTCAGTTTGAGGAGCTTCAAGCCATTCCAAAGTGGTTTTCCACAGATCATTCCTAGTCAAATATATTTCCAATTCTAAATTATTCTGAAGTGACTAACTGGATCTGTGAGTCTTTATGTATAACCCCCTTTGAAAATAAGAAATATTTTTTTCTTGATGTAGACTCGGGCCTAAGAGATAAATTCTTCCCAACTTGATCTATAAATTCAATGTAATCTCAAACAAAATCCAAGCAAGCTATTTTATAAGTATCAAAAATCTTATTCTAAAGTTTATATGGAAAGACAAAAGGTATAAATTAACAACACAATACTGAATATGTAAGGCTAAGTTGAATGGCTTACAAACTAATTTCAATACTGACTATAAAGCTACAAAAACCAATGAAATTTGTAATTGGTGAAAAAATAGGCTGGGAGACGAATAATGTTGAAGAATAGAAAGCCTAAAAATTGACCAATACAATTATAGTCAGCTGATATTTGACAAAGAGGCAGTAGCAATTTAAAGGAGGAAAGAGGGCTTTTTCAACAAATACTACTGTATTGAAATGCAAATAAATAAATTATCTTTCACAAAAATCAATACAAAATGATTCATAGACCTATATATAAAACACAGAACTATAAAACTTGTACAAGATAACATAGCAGAAACTCAAGGGGTCTAGGGCATAGGCAAAGAATTTTTATTTACAACACCACAGGCACAATTTATGAAAAAAATGTTGGCATGTACTTTATTGAAAGTGAATTCTTCTTTACCAAAGACACTGTAAAGGGAAGGAAAATTCAAGGCACACACTAAGAGAAAATACTTGCACAACTCATATCTGACAAGGGAATTTTATACAAAATGTACAAAGATCTCATTACCCAAATATAACAACACCAACAATCCAGTTAAAATTGTGCAAAAGATCTGTACAGATATCTCATCAAGGAAAATATACAGAGGTCAAAATAATATGAAAAGAGAATTTGAGGAGAAAGGTCAAGTAATGGGTAGCCCCCCTTTTCCTCTGAAGATTGAGAAACTTGGAGAGGTGCTGTCTACTGGTTTGGGCTGGATTGGTCAGCAACCATTTCCTCAGAGCTGATATCATGAAGCTCCAGCAGACGTGCCAGAAATCTGGGCATTTTGTCCATCCAGTTTCTACAACCAGAGGTTTGAGACTGAAAAGGACTTCTGAGGAAGCATTCAACCTGGTTAATGATGCCTGTAAGACTCTTCTAGCTTCCCTGAGGAGGGGAATATACCTCATAAGCTAAACCTCTGTGGAATAGAGATTTGAGAAGGGATATATTATGAAATGGACAGCAAATTTCTCATAGAAATAATGGAAATCAATGACAAACTTGCAGAAGCTCAAAGTGGTACTGAAAAAAGAAACTGAGTACGTTTTCAGAGATGTTTATCATTTGCCATAATGTTAGCAGGCACTGGCTTGACACTGAGAATAAGGCAGTGAACAAGAAAGACATGGCCTAGGCCTTCATGGAGTTTATGTGTTACAGCTCCACATGTACAAAATGGAATTCATGAGGTTCCCTCTCACCCTTCACTAGAATTAATTCCTAAACTTCCTCCCCCACAGTTACTTGCTAAGGTCCAGCTAAACAGAAAGAATATACTATGTGAGCAAAGCTTTCCAACAGGATGACTTTGAAAAAAGCCAAGGACATTTTTAAAAAGTTGAAATACTTAAAAAATATAGATCATGTTAAAGAAGATTCCACTCTAAAGGCTGCTAATATAAAAGTTTTCTGTACAAAGTTCTTGTATATATTTTTTAAAAAGGAATGTGGAGAGTGGCCAAGATGGCATTAGTGTAGGAGGGCACATGCTGCAAGCTCCCACAGCAAGGCGGATTGTGGACGGGTTCCTGCCCGGGGGTCTGTGCTGTGCACGCGTGGAGTGAGAAGCTTGGGACATCTATCTGCGTGGATCAATGGCATGGACAGAACGGTAGAGATTCGTGAGTTTTAAGGCTGCCGGTGGTGGTTGGCACAGAGGGATGAGCCCCGCAGTTAGGGAGGAAAAATAAAATAAAATAAAACGGCCATTTGGAGCCGCGAGCAAGGTGAAAAAGTTTTATTTTCTGGGGATCTGGCTACCTGGTGCCCCTTGGACCTTGTGTGAACAGAACAACCGACCTAATCAGCACCTGGTGAACCAGAGGGGGGATTCTGTTCCTGGAATGGAGCTGATTTCCCTAGTCACCCAGGGATAAGACAAGGGCTGCTGCGGAGACAGGAAGAAGGGACACTTCCCAAAAGAGGGAGGGTTCTGTTGGAGGACAGGGAAGGGTATTTTTTATTTTTAGACATCGATCTGGCTGCCTGCACCACCCCAGAGCTTTGGGGAGCAGATAAGCCAACCTGAAGCAGCATCAGGCTGAGAGCAGATGCGAATCTGCTCTCAAACTGATTTACTTAGCAACACGGTGACACTCGAGCTTGGCTCCAGAATGGGTGGAATCGGCCGTCTTTAGCACTCCGCACTGACTAACATCAGAGCTACAGCTAACCTGGGGAGTCCAGAAAGTGGGACGTGCTTGATTAATTTCCACGGGCGCAGCTAGGGTCCCTTCCATAAGGGGGTGGGTTTAGAGGAGGAATTATTTGGGGTCCTGCATTTCGCTAAAAAAATTAAAATTAAAATTAAAAAAAAAAGTGAGAAGGTCACTTCAATAAATGAAAAATAAATTCTTTTTAATTTCATTTAATAGCTAAAAGCTGCTTCAGGACCTGCATATAGAACCCTGTGGGGAAATTGATTGATAAACACAAGTAGGCAAGAAGGATCCCCGTGGACCCTAGGGGAATCATTGACACCACTTAGCTCTGTTTGACTATTTGCCTGTGTGGATCTTTGGTTTCTGTCTGTTTATTTCTGGTCTCTTGCTATTCTTTCCTCTTTCCTCGCCCCCTTCTTTTTTCTTCTATTATTTTTTTTTTAATTAGGTGCTGCCAGCTTGTCGCTTCTTTGCTGGGCTTCTTTTTCAGTAATTTCCCACTCGCTGTATATATTGATACTGTATTACAAACAATTGCTTATCCTTCCTGCATCTTTCTGCCTTCTGTTTTCTGTTGTGGCTCTTAGAGACAACATTTTTCATAGGCCCACAACTTAAGGGTGTCAATTTCTTTTCCATCTATTTTGTTTTTTTCTTCTTCTTTTTTTTTTAGTATTAACTTTTTCCTTTCAGACCTTTCTTTACTATTTCTCTCCCTCCTCATAATTCTAGCCTTCTAAATCACTATATATATATTCGTCCATTTGTTTTCCCAGTCCATTGTAGGAACTCCATATTTTTCCTAGTACATTATACTGCCTACACAAGTTAAATATTCACCTCATTAAGTCTCATTTTGCCCCTCTTCTAACTTTTATCAATATTACTATTATCCTTCTGCCTTCCTTACATCTTTTGATTCCTCTGGCCCTAACATTTTGCCTTCAAGGGAACATAGAAAGAAGCAAGGAAATAAAATAAGAAGAAAACTGCCAAAGAGAAAACTTAACTCACACGCAGAGCCAACAGCTAAATAAAATTCTAGAGCATAGAGAAAAGCTAATCAACTGAACAAATCCATCAAAATAATATGATGACCAGAGGGCAACAAAAAAATACAAATGACTATGAGAAACTGGAAAACATGGACCAGTCCAATGCACAAAATAAAAACCAGGAAGTAATGCAGAACATCGAACAACTAACCAAAGCTATCCAAACAAATATCATGGACCAACTTAAAGAACTGAAGGAAGAGATTAAGGATATAAAGAAGACACTGGGAGAACATACTGAAGAAAGAGGAAACATGCCTAAAAAGGTAATGGATATGATGGTGAACAATGGCACAAGCCAAGAAATGAAAAAGATGCTGGAATCACATGGCAGCAGATTTGAACAGGCAGAGGAAAGAATTAGTGATATGGAAGACAATACAGCTGAAATCAAAGAGATTGTAGAACAGATAGACAAAAAGATAGAAAAAATCCAGCATGGACTCAGGGAATTAACTGATAATACAAAATGCACAAACATATGCATTATGGGCATCCCAGAAGGAGAAGAGAAGGGAAAGGGAACAG
>JAKSZT010054553.1:453839-490026 GCA_026826555.1 Tolypeutes matacus
TTTTTTACACATTTGATTTTTTATTTTTAACAAATCAATTTTGTTCATACATATTAATAAAGCATAAATCAACCCACCCTTTACAATCAGTGTTTTTTGGTATAATCACATATTTGGGCATTCATCACTTCAATCATTTTAATAGTATTTTCATTATTTCATGAATAATAACAAAAAACAAAAGCCAAACAAACAAAATTCATCACCTCTGAATCTCTCTCTGCTTCCTCTGCCATACATAGCTTATAATCTATTTCTTCTCTTTTCTTTATTTGTATTTATATTTTGTAAAAACAGTCTTATATAGGCAATATCACCCTTATTTTTTTTTATTGTGGGCAAAAATCAAGTTTTTCACACTACATACAAATATTTGTAAAATGATATATAAATATATATGCATATATGTGAATTTGCTTACAAAAATGTTATTCATATATACATATATGTGTATATATATATATTTTTTTAAAGGTGCTTAGATTACCTAAATATTACACAGATTATACTACAGGGATTCCCATGGTCCCCACCTCCCACACCTCCCACAACATCCCACACAAACATCCCCCACAAGTGTGGCCCATCATCCTCAATGGACCTACATATCCTGGGGCCTTGTCATCAACCATAGACCACAGTTCACATCGTAGAACACACACTCTCCCACAGTTCTGAATGGTGTGTGCTGATTTAAAATGGCCTACATCCATCACCACAACGGCACACAGGACAACCCCTGAGTCCCAAAAAAGCCCCTATATTTCAACTGCTCATCCCCTGTCTGCCCTGAAAGTTACCAGTGGCCACTGGCTCCACCTCACTGTTATAATTTCTTCCATTGCTAGAATCACCATATGTGTACAACAGAATACCATTAAGTCCACTCTAGTCCATAGTTCTTCCCCCAATCCTGAGGGGACTGGGATGGTGATATCCACTCCACCTCCAAGTGAGAGAGGGCTTATATCCCATGGATTTGGTGGGTGGGATTATCCTGCCTGCAGATGCAGGCCCTCTCCATTCCCTGGGATGGCCGTTGCCCTTCGTTGTCTCCTCACCAGGTGACTTGGATGAGTCCATTGAGCTGTAGGGTAGGAGTTGCAGCTCCACCGAGATTCCATGCACACCTGGCACATAGGTAGGTCATAGCCTCCAGTCTCTTGAAGTATACCTAAAAACTCCAGTATCACATATAGGTTTGAATAGAAGGGACTGATGAACCATGTGCAGGGAGGACTTATTTGAGTCCAATTCTATCACTCTCAGGAGCACAGATTCCAAAATAGAGCCCACTGATAAGGCGCCAGTCTCTGGGGCTATCCCCCCTTATATAGGACCTGGGTGTCTCCAGAACTCTCAGGAGCCCCTCTGTGTGGGGTGATATGCACTTTGATATTCTATGAGCTCCTACTGAGGTGTGCGTAAGTGTTACCTCTGGGAGGACCTCCTGACTCTCTTTGAAGTCTCATAGCAACTTCAACTCATTTGTCTTTACCTTTTCCGCCTTTTATTCAAGGTCTTTTTCCAGTTGTGTTGCCTGTTGGCACTTGGTATTAATCCCTCTTTGCCAGGGAGGCTCATCCCCGGGAGTTATGTCCCACATTGGGGGTAAGGTAATGCATTCATATGCTGAGTTTGGCTTAGAGAGAGGCCAATTCGAGCAACAAGGAAGCTCTCAGGTGGCAACCCTTGGAAACCCCATAACAGTAAGCTAAGTTTCAATTACAAGAGCAAAGACTCATAAGGCTAGTCATCAATAACAAGAACCCATCAGTGGGCCATCCTCTTTTGACAGACACTGTTCCTGCACTCAAAAGACTGTTGCTGCTCCCTTGGAGAATGAGGCAGAGCTTTCCAGGCTAGGAATTCAGATTCCCTCATTTATTGAGTGATTGTTCACCCACTGTGACCATGCCCCATCCTTTGATCTTTGAACAATTTTTTATATCTTTCATGTATATTCAGATGAACTTACTCCCATGAATACCCCCTCCCAGACACCCCCTAACAATAATCCTCTGCAGGACCCATTGTAACCCTTCTGTGATCTAAATCTTCCATGAACATATAGCCCATATAATAATCAAATACACTTAATAGGAAAAAGAAACAACAATGATAAGCTCACATGCAAGAGACAAACATAAGGAAACCCAGGGAAAACAAAAAACAAAACAAACAAACAAACAATCAAACCAAAACCAAAACAGAACAAAATATAATTAGCAGATTGGGACATTCAAAAAAAATGGGGAAAAAAAAAAAGCAAAAGAAATGCCTTTTTTTAAAAAAATTATTCTTTTTTTCCTTTTATCACTGTATTATTGGATGTCTTCTGTGCCGTGACACCTTCCCCCTTTCAATCCTCAGTTTCTCCCAAATTTTCATTTAATTTTTAAAGAAGTTTTGGGTCACAGCAAAGTCACACACAGAATACCAGAGACTCCCAGATACCAAACCACCCCCCTTTCCCCACCCCATATTAAAACACTTTTTTTTTATGTTAGCATTGCTATAACTGTTATACAGATAGCAAAATATAGCAACTAAACATTGTCAATGGTTTACAGTATAGTTTATAATTTAGATGATACAGTTTAATAAGTTTTGATGATATTTCCCATGTCCTGTGTCCATTACTGTAAGGTAATGAAAAAGCTTTCCCATGACCACTAAATACCCCATTAGATCTTAAATGTTCCTTCCTTCCCATCCCCCTGGGGCATATGCTACTCCCCTGTCTTGACTCATGGAATGTCAAGATGCATAGTTACATACCCTGGGTATTTGAACCTGCCAGTCCTAATCTACCCACCTGTCAATGCTGCACCACCAAACCAAGTAATATCACTACCCATCTGTCCTATCCTTAAATATGCAACTATACTCTATCCCTTTACTATAGATTATGTCCACATGGGTGATGGCTAAAAGCCTGCTCTTCTCTTTCTCTCCCTTGTTAACCAACCTTTCAGACAATGGTTCTCAGAGACTGCTCACATTCCTCAGTTCAAATCAGTGAGGTCATATACTGTTCATTCTTCAGTGCCTGGCTTGCTTCACTCAACATAAGGTCTTCAAGAATCATCCAGGTTATTCCATGTGTTAGCACTTTATTCCTTCTTACAGCTGAGTAATATTCCATTGTATGTATGTACCACATTTTGTTTATCCATTCATCTGTTGATGAGCACCGGGGCTGATTCCAACTTTTGGCAATGGTGAACAATGCCGCTATGAACATTGGTGTGCATATATCTGCTTGTGTCTTTGCTTTCAGTTCTTCTGGGTATATACCCAGCAGTGGAAATGCAGGATCATACAGAAGATCTATTGTTAGTTTTCTGAGGAACCGCCAAACTGTCCTTCATAGTGGCTGGACCATACCACAGTCCCACCAGCAGTGGATGAGGGTTCCTATTCCTCCACATCCTCTCCAACCTTTATTGTCTGCTGTTTTTTTAATAGCTGCCATTCTGATGGGTGTAAGATGGTATCTCATTGTAGTTTTGATTTGCATTTCCTTGATAGCAAGCGATGTTGAGCTTTTTTTCATGTGCTTTTTAGCCATTTGTATTTCTTCCTTGGAGAAATGTCTTTTCAGGTCACTTGCCCATTTTTTAAATGGGTTGTTTGTCTTTTTATATTCAAGGTGTAGGATTTCTTTATATATGCAGGATATTAGGCTAATATCAGATGTATGGTTGCCAAATATTTTCTCCCATTGGGTAGGTTGCCTTTTTATTTTCTTAATAACATCCTTTGAGGTGCAGAAGTTTTAATTTTGATGAGATCCCATTTATCTATTTTTTCTCTTGCTGCTCGTGCTTTGGCTGTGAATTTCATGAAACCATTTCCTATTACAAGGTACTGTAGATGCTTCCCTACATTATCTTCCAAGGTCTTTATGGTTTTGGCTCTTATATTTAGATCTTTGATCCATCTTGATTTGATTTTTGTATAAGGTGTGAGATGGTATTCTTCTCTCATTCTTTTCTATATGGATATCCAGTTCTCCAAGTACCACTTGTTAAAGAGTCCATTCTCTCCCGACTGAGTGGGGTTTGTGGCCTTGTCAAATATCAGATAACTGTATATGCGAGGATCTATATCAGAACTCTCAATTCTGTTCCATTGGTCAGTAGGTCTATCCTTGTGCCAATACCATGCAGTTTTGATTACTGTAGCTTTGTAGTATGTTTTAAAGTCATGTAGTGTGATATCTCCCAATTCACTTTTCTTTTTCAATAAGTCTTTGGTGTTTTGGGACCTCTTGCCTCTCCAAATATATTTTGTTGTTAGTTTTTCCAGTTCCTTAAAAGATACAGTGTTGACTTTTATTGGGATTGCATTAAATCTGTAGATTAGTTTGGGTAGGATAGACATCTTAATGATGTTTAGTCTTCCTATCCATGAACAGGGAATATTTTTCCATTTATTTAAGTCTTCTTTGATTACATTTAACAGTCTTGTGTAGTTTTCTGTATATAAGTCCTTTACATCTTTAGTTAAATTTATTCCTAGGTATTTGATTCTTTTAGTTACTATTGTATATGGTATTTTTTTTCCTGATTTCCTCCTCAGTTTGCTTGCTATTGGTGTACAGAAATGCTACTGATTTTTGAGCATTGAACTAATAGTCTGCAACATTACTGAACTCCTTTATAAGTTCTAGAAGCCTTGTTGTAGATTTCTCAAGACTTTCTATGTATAGGGTCATGTCATCTGCAAATAATTAAATTTTTCCTTCTTCTTTTCCAATCTGGATGCCTTTTATGTCCTTTTATTGCCTCAGTGCTCGCGCAAGTACTTCTAAGGCAATGTTAAATAGGAGTGGTGATAATGGGGCATCCTTGTTTAGTTCCCGATCTCAGAGGGAAGGCTTTTTTGAAATGATGTTAGCTTTGGGTTTTTCATATATACCCCTTATCATATTCATAAAGTTTCCATCTATTCCTATCTTTTGCAGTGTTTTTATGAGGAAAGAGTGATGTATTTTGTCAAATGCTTTTTCTGCATCTATAGAGAAGATCATGTGATTTTTTTCTTTCAATCTGTTTATATGGTGTATTACATTGATTGATTTTCTTATATTGAACCCTCCTTGCATACCCGGGATGAAACCCACTTTGTCATGATGTATAATCCTTTTGATATGTTGTTGAATGCGATTAGCAAGTATTTTGTTGAGGATTTTAGCATCTAGGTTCATTAGAGAAATTGGTCTGTAATTTTCCTTTCTTGTGGTATCTTTATTTGGTTTTGGTATTAATGTAATGTTGGCATCATAGAATGAGTTAGGCAATATTCCTTCTACTTGTATTTTTTGGAAGAGCTTAAGTAGAATTGGTGTTATCTCTTTCCAGAATGTTTAGTAGAATTCAGCTGTTAAGCCATCTGGTTCTGGGCTCTTCTTAGTTGGGACGTTTTTGATGACTGAGTCTATCTCTTTACTTGTAATTGTACTGTTGAGTTCATCTATTTCTTCTTTCATCAATGTAAGCTGTTTGTGAGTTTCTAGAAACTTGTCCATTTCCTCTAAGTTATTCTTGTTGGCATATAATTTTTTAAAGTATCCACTTATGACACTCTTTATTTCTGCGGCATCAGTAATGATATCCCCTTGCTCATTCCTTATTTTATGTATTTGCATCTGTTCTTTCTTTTTCTTTCTTAGTCTGCCTAAGGGTTTGTCAATTTTATTGATATTATGGAAGAACCAGCTTTTGCTTTTGTTTATTGTTTCCAGTGCTTTCTTATTCTCTATTTCATTTAGTTCTGCTCTAATATTTGTTATTTCCTTCTTTCTACTTCCTTTAGGTTTAGTTTGTTGTTCTTTTTCCAATTCCTCCAGTGTGCAGTTAGGTCTTCAATTTTAGCTCTTTCTTCTTTTTTAATATATGAATTAAAGGCTATGAACTTCCCTCTCAAGACTGCTTTTGCTGCATCACATAGGTTTTGATATGTTGTGTTGTCATTTTCATTAGTTTCAAGGTAGTTACTGATTTCTTTTGAGATTTCCTCTTTGACCCACTGCTTGTCTAAGAGTGTGTTGTTTAACTTTCATATCCTTGTGCCTAACCTGTTTCTCTGGCCCTTAGCGATTTCCAATTTCATTCCATTGTGGTCAGAGAAATTATTGTGTATAATCTCAGTCCTTCTGAATTCATTGAGTGTTGTTCTGTGGCCCAGCATGTGGTCTATTTTGGAGTATTATCCATGTGCACTTGAGAGAATGTACACCCTGCTGTATTTGGGTGTAGTGTTCTGTATATGACTATTAAACCCGGGTCTTCTAATGTATTGTTGAGTGCCTTTGTTTCTTTACTGATTCTCCAGCTAGATGTTCTGTCTAATGATGATAATGGTGTATTAAAGTCCCCTGCTATAATTGTAGAGGCATTTATTTCTTCTCTTACTTTTTCCAGAGTTTGGCACATGTATTTTGAGGCACCCCGATTAGGTGCATAAATGTTGATGATTGTTCTCTCTTCTTGAGAAATTACTCCTTTTACTAATATCTAGAGTACACCTTTGTCTCTTACAATAGTTTTGCATTTAAAGTCTATTTTGGGGAAGCGGCTGTGGCTCAATCAGTACGGCTCCCGTTTACCATATGGGAGGCCCGGGTTCGGTTCCCGGGGCCTCCTGGTGAAGGCAAGCCCGCCCGCATGGCGTGGTTAGCTGACCCAGCAAGCACAAGCAGCAATGGGGGGATAAATGAATAAATAAATAAAATCTTAAAAAAAAAAAAATAAAGTCTATTTTGTCTGATATTAGAATAGCTACTCCTGCCCTTTTGTGGCTATTGTTAACTTGTAAAATGGTTTTCCAGCCATTCACTTTCAGCCTCCTTGAATCCCTTGGTTGAAGGTGGGTTTCTTGTAGGCAGCATATAGATGGATCATATTTCTTATCCATTCTGCCAATCTGTGTCTCTTGATTGGTTAATTTAATCCATTAACATTCAGTGTTATTACTCGTAATGAATTCCTTAATTCAGCCATTTTTTCTTTGGGTTAATGTATGTCATATGTTGTTTTGTTTCTCTTTTTGTCTTTTCAGCTGTTTTTAAACTCTCCTCCAACTCTCTCTCCCTTGATTTTTCCTTTCAACTTGTAGAGATTCCATTAATATTTCTTGAAGTGCAGGTTTCTTATTGACATACTCTCTTAATTTCTGTTTATCTGTGAATATTTTGAACTCTCTATCATTTTTGAATGCCAGTTTTGCTGGATAGAGAATTCGTGGCTGGAAGTTTTTTCCTTTTAGTATTTTGACTATTGCATACTACTGTCTTCTTGCCTCCATGGTTTCAGCTGAGAAATCAACACTTAATCTTACTGTGCTTCCCTTGTATGTGATGGTTCTCTTTTCTCTTGCTGCCTTGAGTATTTTCTCTTTGTCTTGAGCATTGGACATTTTGACAAGTATATGTCTTGGAGTTGGCCTATGGGGAATTATATTATTTGGGGTGTGCTGTACTTCCTGGATCTGCACATCAATCTCTCTAAATAGGGTTGTGAAGAGTTCAGCCATTATTTCCTTCAACACTCCTTCTGTTCCCTTTCCCTTCTCTTCTCCTTCTGGGATGCCCATTATGCACATGTTTGTGCGTTTTGTGTTATCGGTTAATTCCCTGAGTCCATACTGGGTTTTTTCTATCTTTTTGTGTACCTGTTCTACTAGCTCTATTGTCTTCCATATCACTAATTCTTTCCTCTGCCTGTTCAAAACTGTTGTTATGTGAATGCAGCGTCTTTTTGATTTCTTGCATTGTGCTATTTTTCACCATCATATCCATTATCTTTTTAGGCATGTTTGCAATTTCTTCAGTATGTTCTCCCAGTGTCTTCTTTATATCCTTAATCTCTTCCTTCACTTCTTTAAGGTGGTCCATGATATTTGTTTGGATAGCTTTGATTTGTTGTTCCATGTTCTGCATCACTTCCTGGTTTTTAATTTGTTCATTGGACTGGTCCATGTTTTCCTGTTTCTCAGAATCTTTTGTATATTTTTGTTGCCCTCTGGTCATCATATTATCTTGATGGGTTTGTTCAGTTGGTTAGCTTTTCTCTGTGCTCTAGAATCTTATTTAGCTTGTGGTTCTGTGTGTGTGTGTTAAGTTTTCTCTTTGGCACTTTTTCTTCTTATTTCATTTCCTTGCTTCATTCTATGTTCCCTTGAAGACAAAAAATTAGGGCCAGAGGAATCAAAAGATGTAAGGAAGGCAGAAGGATAATATTAATATTGATAAAAGTTAGAAGAGGGGCCAAATGAGACTTAATGAGATGAATATTTAAATCGTGTAGGCAGTGTACAGTAATAGGAAATAAAGTGGAGTTCCTACAATGGACTGGGAAAACAAATGGAGGAATATATATATATATATATATATATATATATATATATATATATAGTGATTTAGAAGGCTAGAATTATGTGGAGGGAGAGAAATATTGAAGAATCGGCTGAAAGGAAAGAGTTAATACTAATTAAAAAAATAAGAAAACAAAATAGATGGAATAGAAATTGACACCCTTAAGTTGTGGGCATATGAAAAAAATGTTGTATCTAAGAGCCACAACAGAAAGCAGAAGGCAGAAAGATGAAAGAAGGATAAGCAATAGTTTGGAATACAAATCAGTATAGACAGAGAGTGGGAAATTACTGAAGAAGAAGTACAGCAAAGAAGCGACAAGCTAGCAACACCCTAGCTGGGCTCATGGAAATTAATCAAGTACGTCCCACTTCCTGGACTCCCCAGGGTAACTGTATCTCTGATGTGAGTCAGTGCAGAATGCTAAAGACAGCTGACTCTGCCCCTTCTGGAGCCGAGCCCCAGTGTCAACGGGTTGCTGTGTAAATCAGGTTGACTCAGCAGATTTGCCTTTTCTCTCAGCCTGGTGCTGCTTCAAGTCTGCTTATGTGCTCCCCAAAGCTATGGGGTTGTCCAGGCATCCAGATCGATGGCAAAAAAAAAAAAACAATTCCCTTCCCTGTCCTCCAACAGAACCCTCCCTCTTTTGGAGAGTGCCCCCTCTTCCTGGCTCTGCATTGGTCCGGGGCTTATCCCTAGGCAACTAGGCAAATCAACTCCCTCCCCAAACAGAATCACCCCTTCCCTCCACCAGGTGCCAATTTGCTTTGGCTGTTCTGTTCACCCAAGGTCCAAGGGGCTCCAGGCAGCCAAATCCCCAGAAAATAAAACTCTCTCACCTCTTTACCAGAGCCCCCCCTCAGAGAGTGCCCCCTCCTACTAGGCCCTGTCTCCCAGTTGCCGAGCCCTGCTCATGGCTCCAACCGGCAGTTTTTTATTTTCCCCTAACTGCGGGGCTCAGCCGTCCTTGCCAACCACCACCACCACCGGCATTGGACATGACTCCTGGGGATGAGTCTCCCTGGCACTGAGGGATTACTAACAAGAACCAACTAGCAATGCAACTGGAAAAAGACCTTGAATAAAAAGGGGAAGAGGTAAAGACAAATGAGTTTATATTGCTAAGAGACTTCAAAGTGATTTGGGAGGTCATCCCAATGGTAACACTTATGCACATCTCAGTAGGATTTCACAGATTTCCAACGTGGATACTACTCCAAATACTGGGGCTCCTTAGGGATATGGAGATAGCCAGGTCCCACGGTCACAGCTGATGGCTCCAGAACTTTGTGCTTTGTCAGTGGGCCCTACTTTGTAGTTTGTTCCCCTGAGAGTGACAGAGTTGGACTCAACTATGTCTTCCCTGCTCATGGCTCATCTGTCCCTTCTATTTAAACATGTACTTGGTGCTGGAGTTTGTAGGTGTACATCCAAAGACTTAAGTCTTTGGGCTGTCCATGTGCCAGCTGGGCCCGGATCCTCAGTGCAGCAGCAACACCTACACTACAGCTCATTGGACTTACCCAGGACAACTGGTGGGGAGATTATGATGGACAATGGCAATCCCAGGGAAAAGTGAGAGTTTGCAGGGAGGATAGTCACATCCATCTTCCCTATGGGATATAAGCCCCCTTTCAATTGGAGGTGGAGTGGACATCACCATCCCAGACTCCTCAGGATTGTGGGAAGAGCTGTGGACTAGAATGGACTTACTAGAATTCTGCAATAGACATATTGTGATTCAACCAATGGAAGAAATGACAACATTGATGTTTAGCCAGTGGCCAGTGGAGGTTATGGGGGCCAGGAGAGGGAAAAGCAGTTGTAATACAGGGGCTTTTTCAAGACTTGGGAATCATCCTGAGTGACATTGCAAAGGCAGATATAGACCATTTTATATCACCATATAACATGCAGAACTGTGTGGGAGAGAGTGTATACTACAATGTGAAGTATGGTCCATGCTTAATGGCAAAGCCACAGGATGTGTTTATTAATTGCAGTGAGTGTGTCACACTAATGAAGGATGCTTATGTGGGAGGCTGTGTGAGGTATGGGGCATGGGGTATATGGGAATCCCTCTATTTTTTGTGTAACATTTATGTAATCTAATTATCTTTTAAAAATTAAAAAAATAAAAAAAGACTGTGAATGACCCTAAGTCCAATAATTTGTTAATTAAGATGCAATTGTTTGTGTGGGATGTGGTGGGAGGTGTGGGATGTGGGCAACATGGGAATCCCAGTGGGTTCCGTGTAATATTTTAGGTCATCTAAGCACCTCTTAAAATATATTTTTATATATATAAATAACATTTTTCTAAGCAAATGCACATATATGCATATATATTTATATATCATTTTACAAATAGTGGTATGTATTGTGAAAACTTTGATTTTTACCCACAATAAAAAATAAATTAATTTAAAAAAAAGGTTGCAATGAGAAATAAAAAAAAGAAAAATAAATAAATAAATAAATAAAAGAAGATGCAATGGCCCAAACTCTTTGAATGATGCAAACTCTCATTACTCACACAAGATCAAACAGATAATCTGAAGAGTCATATAGCAATTAAATTTTTAGAATCAATAATTAATAGTATTCCAAAAAGTAAAGGAATGATTCAGATGGTTCACTGGTAATTTCTAAGAAACACTTAAGGAAAAATGAAAGCAATTTTCCACAATCTCTTTCAGAAAACAAAGCAAAAGTAACATTTCCTAACTCACTCTATGAGACCAACATTTTCCTAATACCAAAACCAGATAAAGAAATTAAAAGAATGGAAAATTACATATAAATATGTCTCACGAACTTAAATCCAAAGTTTTGTCACATTGTATGGGAATGTCCAGTTGACTTGTGGCCTCCTGGAAGGAAAATTCACATAACAACATACTTCAAATGTATGTCATGACCCCTCCCCATAATCTTTATTATTGTGTATATTGTGGAAAAGAAGTACCTGCTCATATTAATAAAAAACAAATCAAAGGTTGAAAAAGCGACACAATGAAAGGTGAATCCCCCTCTAATCCAGCCCCTGTCCCCTCAGTTCAACCCTCTCCTAGACACCCACTTTACAATTTCTTGCATCTCCTTGCATGAATAAGCCAGCCAAGTACAAGCATATATGTCTGTGTCTGTACAGCCTATTTTTGTGTGTATTTTTAAATTTTTACCTAAATTATTAAGTTATCAGTCACTAAGTCAAACTTTCTTAAAGAAATTTCCATAATAGACCTAGTAACATGAGCATAAAACATGAAGTCACGTCAGGATACTCTTGGTGAAAGGGTGACATGGAAAGGTAGGACAACAGCCATAAACCAGGACTGCCCTGGACAAATGAGAACACATAGTCATCCTGGAGCTCATCAATCTGTTTAACAGCTGTATGGTAACCCAGTTCATGGACTTATGGTAATTTACAATTTGGTGATCTGGAGCTCCCCTCAGGTCCAAGGCAGACAAATGCACCACCACCCACTCCAGCCACGGGGATGTTCAGTGTATTAAAGGTTGAGAAACTCAGCAGAAGGGCCTGTTCCCTCGTCATGCACAGGACTAACTCCTACCACAAACACACCCAGGGTACACAGAGCTCAAGGCAGCCTAGCACCTGAGGAACCCCAGCCATCTCAAAAGGCCTGGCGGCAGCCTGGAGCTGAGCATGATGGGAGGAGGAGGTGGAGCAGCTTCCAGCACCACACACATGCAGGCACTACCCCCAGACCTCTGTGCCCATCCAGGGCCTTGGGACTAGGAATGGCCCCACCCACTTCCTGGAGCAGAAACCCTTTTCCTACCCTAAGGTGTAGGCCTCAAGCGCCCTCTCTGGTAGCTCGCAGGAAAGCAAGTTTGTATTGAGGAAGGCAGTGCCCAAGCACAAGCACTGCACACATGGCACCACCCACCTGACATCTGCCTGGCAGCAGGCCAGTGATTCACCCTCTGATACAATGGGTCCTGGAGAATCTGAATATTGATGGATTGAATTAGAGAGTAGGAAGCATAAATACTAAAGACAATTTTTTCTGACTTCAAAATGTTTAGGAGAGTCAGCAGAGACAGACCTTTCCCCTACACAGAAACACTTACATCACTGCACTCTGTAAAGCCCAATGCAAAGGAGAAGCCAGCCCAGGTCTGTGTGGGAATCAGAAAGACACGTCTACAAAGAGTCCAGTACAGTTGTCACATGAACCAGAAGTCACTGTCAATCATAACTGGAGGAAGAGGGGCCTGAAGAGACATTTCCATCCTGTGCTGCTATGAAAACCCTGAATTGCTGGGTCAGGTGGGCTGGGCCTGGTTCCCACCACCCACATTTCAAAGTCTCCTTTAATGAGGAGTCAAAAGTCTGGGAGCATTTTACATAATATTCATTACTCTAGAGTTACTTAATATCTATTTGCAGCAACTCAGTGAAATCACATGAGTCCTGCTATTATCAAAACTGTGGGGACCCAAACACCAGGAGGCTCCCTCCACAGCTGTGTGCAGGCAGGATAGTATGAGAAGGCAAAAAGTAGAGGCAGCTGTGGTGGTGAGTCCAACATTCCACCAGGATCAGAATGGGCATGTCCCCTACTCAAACCAAGGACCTCAAAAACTCTAAAAGACCTAAGGTAACCAACCCACTGAGGTCACAACAAAGTGGGAGGAAGTTTTGCAGGGCCCCAGGGCTCCCTGCCCAAAGGGAACAGGGTGGCCAGCAGCCAATCTCATTCATGGCAGTGTCTCTGTTCTCTAATGACCATGTTGCAAGAGCACATAAGCCCTGCCCCCAACCAAGTAGCCCAGCATTACCAATACATCACCCAACCCCGCCAAAAGTCAGACAAAAGAGTAGTAACCTTCCCCCTCCCTCAGGGAAGCTCTCTAATTCTTGGCTTACTCAATTCAAGGTCATCTCATTGCCTAATGATATGTCAGTGAAAACACAGTGGACTTAGCAAAAGATACATGGCTTCCAGCTCCAGAATTGTTAACAATCCACAACAGGATTCTAGGAAAGCTCTCCCCTTTTTCTAGGCCTCAGACCTCCCATTTGAACATGTGGGGAAGTAGAAGATTCCATCTCTTAGGACTTCAGCTTCCATTTCTGTGAATTTGAGAAGCAAAGGGGGTTTACAGGGCTCAGCAAGGGATTCTGAGAGAGCCCAGAGTTTTCATGCATACTTACCAGAAACATGGTCCCTTACTGAAGTTAATTCAGACTTGGAATAACAAATAATTCTTGAGAAGCTACCAGGTTCCAGGCACTTTGACTGGTACCAGAAACAGGAAGAAGAGAACTGCCCTCAAGCAACCATTTTACAGAGACAGAAACTGAAGCTCAAAGAGGTGTGACAATTTATTCAAGGTCACGCAGCTAGGAATTCAAGCCCTCTGCTGCCTAGACTCTGCAGAGTTCTCTCCCAGGTCTCCAGACCCCATAAGACTAGCAATGGGGTGTGAAAACCACTGACAGTCTTTCCAGATACAAGGGAAATTCAGCTCTATGACACTGGGACCTATTAAGGCCAGGCACTCAGAGTCTAGGATACAGGTCTGGCTGGCTGAGTTGACCATGATCAGAAATGCCCAGACTGGTCCTAAGATGCACCTTGAATCTAGGGCCTGTTGACCACCTTCTAATGCTCTTCTCAGAACCATCCATTCCAGGAAATAAGCAGAGCACATAGGAGATCTCATATGAACCTCCATGACCCACATGTACATACATCACAGTAGCACTGTTCTCTGAGCTCACCACATCCTCTGAAGGTTGCCCTGTCCTTGACCACTTGTACAGGAACCAAACCAGGAACTGAGTGGTCCATAGAGCTAGAACTGGTGGTCCTGCCTGCTTAGAACCAACTCCTCCAGAGGGGGCTGGTCAAGCCTGGCTTGTCTCCTGCAGCTCTGCATAAGAGGGTCTCAGAGGGGTGCTCTGAGAGCCATTTTTTTTTCCTACCAGTGTCAGAGGTGTCCATGCTCTTCAGTCTGGGCTTCCCACCTTTGACCAACCTGGTTTCAGAGAAGCTTCCTGCAGGGAGGCTGCTGAGCAGCAAGGAGGCCTTTGGTCTCTTCCCTCCACCCCACTCCTATTCTGACAAGCTTCCAAGGTGACCTCCCCTCCCCCTGAGAAGGGCAGTGAGAAGTGGGGGTGGGAAGAATCTGCTGAGGTTTTCCTGAGGGGTGTTCCGAGGCCATGCAGGGCCTGTGCCTGGACCTTTCTCTCCCCAGCACCAGTCCTTACAACCTCTCCTTGTGAGGTGCACATTATCATCAAATCCACCTCGTATTGAGGAAACCTGGCTCCAATCACCCTGACCCTGGAGCCCAAAATAAAGGATAATGCATTTCGGCAAAATAGAGCAAGTCTAGAGCCTTCTGTGCCCAGTTGGTCATTAGCCAGGGGAGGCAGGTGCCCTCCTTCCCCAGGCCTGCATAGGTTCTTTCCAGTGGAAGCAGGCATCTTCCCTCCCCCTGTTGGACCTCTGCTCTCAAGGTCTGGACATACCTGTCACATGGTTTTAGGCAGGATGTGCTGGGAAAACTTCTGGAACAGCAGGGTATGTGGTGGCCAGACCCCAGCTCCATCCTGTTCTCCAAAGGCACCTGCCTTCACCTCTGCCCCCACACTGCCACCTGTCTGGTCACCCTCAGCAGGTGCCTCAGGGCCTGTGAGCCAAAGAGACTGTCTTCCTCATGCCTCCGTTGGTGCTGCCCAGCGAGCCACCTCCCTCTTGCCTCCCAGATGAGCTGCACCTGCACCCTCCACACCCCGCTGTGCGCTGCAGGTCCCCAATCCACTCCAGATGACACCTGCACCGCCACCTCCACGCCCCCGTGTACCTCCTCCATCCTCATCCTGGGTCCATCCCAGTGCAGCCCTGCCCTACCGGTCCCAGACCTCCCCCTCCCCATCCCTCCCTCCACCCTTGCATGGAGGGGCCATTAAGAGCCAAGGCCAAGGGGCTTCCAAATGGGTGGGCGATTTGGCGGCAGAGATCAACTCAGCTAAATCAAGAGAATGAGCGGGCACTTACCACTCTGCTACCCCAGGAACACCAACCTCAATTTCCTCGGAGGATCCCAAAATCTTCCCTTGTGGATATTGTGCTGGGAGCCTGGCTGGAGAGGAGCAGGAGGAGGAAGCCAAGGAGCAGGGAGGAGAGAGGAGGAGGGCTAGGGGAGAGTGCGGGAGCCAGAGTGGGAAGGGCTGACTGCTTGCATCCTTGACTCCCCAAAGGGGTCCCCACACCAAGGAGGAGGAGTGGGCGGAGGAGGAGTGGGGGAGGCGGAAGGACGGGGAGGAGGGGGAAGGCTGGGACCAGGCTGCGCAAGCAGTGCTCACTGCCCCAAAAGAGGCACGCTCTGGAAGCAGGAGGCGAGGCTCGCTCAGCATGGCAGCTCTGCCTGGAATCTCAGGCAAGCTGCAACTCCTACTCTACAACTCAGTGGACTCACTCAAGTCATCTGGTGAGGAGAAAATGATGGACAACAGCCATCCCAGGGAATGGAGAGAGCCTGCAGCTGAAGGCAGGATAACCCCATCCACCATATCAATGGGATATAAGCCCACTGTCACTTGGAGGTGGAGTGGACATCACCATTCCAGTCCCCTCAGGACTCGGGGAAGAGCTATGGACTGGAGTGGACTTAATGGTATTCTGTTGTAGACATATTGTGATTCAAGCAATGGAAGAAATTATAACAGTAACGTGGAGCCAGTGGCCACTAGATGCTTTGGGGGCAGTGAGGGGAATGGCAGTTATAATACAGGGACTTTTTCAGGACTTGGGGGCTACCATGAGTGATGTTGTGGTGATGGATATAGGCCATTTTACATCAGCATATACCATGCAGAACTGTGTTGGAAAGAGTGTGGTCTACGATGAGAACTGTGGTCTATGCTTAGTGGCAAAGCCCCAGTATGTGTATATCCATTGCAGGTGATATGCCACACTAATGAAAAATGTTTATGTGCGATGTTTTGGGAGGTGTGGGAGGTGGGGACATGGCAATCCCTGTGGTTTTTGTGTGGCATTTGTGTAATCTAAACATCTTTTAAAATATGTATAAAAAATAACATTTATGTAAGCAAATGCACATATACGCATATATATTTATATGTCATTTTACAAATAAAAAAAAATAAAATGAATTCTTGCAGAATCAGGTTTTGGTGCGTCCCCTGCCACCTCCAGTGACCTTGCTGCTGTCCCATATTTCTCCAGGGATGTGCCCCCAAGAAGTGCAGGTTCTTTGAGATGATCTGTGAGTTGGGCATGACCAAAGCTAATGACCCAGTCCTCTGAAAGAGACTTAAGTGTTGATGGTAAAAATCTTCTGGCATTAGAAAGCAGTAGGTGTCAAGGATGAAGATATCCTATTTCAAAGCTCCCTTGACTCCCTTCAATTTTTTTAAATTTCAAAATTTAAAAGAACAATCGTGCATACCATACAACTCTTTTCACTTCCAATCTATTGGTGGGCCATTTGAAAATCTCACACAGAGAAGATAATGTCACCATTTTTGAATAAAGAAATTTAATGAGCCAAACCACCCACAGGTGAGGAGGGGTAAAAAAAGGTGACTAAGCATAGACCTCACCTTTGAGATGCTTAAAATTCACATAGGGTTTTTTTTTTTTATAAGCACTTTATTATTTATGTCAGTATAACATTTTGAAATATTATTATTTTTACATTAGAAACATTACAGGATTACAAATAATTCAAGGAAAAGTACAATGTTCACATACACCCTCCTATTGTTGATACTTTGTATTTATGTGGTACCTTTTTTTTAAAGATGCTTAGATTACATAAATGTTATACAAAAATTACAGTGGTTCCATGTTCCCCACCTCCCACACCTCCCATAACATCCCACATAAACATCTTTCATTACTGTGGCACATCACCTGTAATGGATATACACATCCTGGGGCTTTGCCACTAAGCATGGACCATAGTTCACATTGTAGACCACACTCTTTCCCACACAGTTCTGCATAGTATATGCTGACGTAAAATGGCCTATATCTGTCATTGTAATGTCACTCAGGATAATTCCCAAGTCCTGAAAAAGCCTCTGTATTACAACTGCTTTTCCATTCCCTACCGAAAATCATCCAGTGGCCACTGGCTCCACCTCACTTTTGTAATTTCTTCCATTGCTTGAATCACAATATGTCTACAACAGAATACCATTAAATCCATTCCAGTCCATAGCTCTTCCCCCAATCCTGAGGAGTTTGGGATGGTGATGTCCACTCCAACTCCAAGTGAGAGGGGTCAATATCCCATGGATACAGTGGATGGGATTATCCTGCTTGCAGCTGCAGACTCTCTCTATTCCCTGGGATGGCCATTGTCCATCATCATTCCACACCCATTGACTTGGGTGAGTCCATTGAGCTGTAGAGTAGGAGTTGCATCTCGCCTGAGATTCCAGGCACAGCTGGCACATGGGCAGGCCAAAGGCTCCAGTCTCTGGAAGTATACCTACAAACTTGAGCATCACATACAGGTTTTAATAGAAGGGTCTGGTGGACGATGTGCAGGGAGGACTTACTTGAGTCCAACTCTGTCACTCTCAGGAGCACAGATTACAAAGTATAGCCCACTGATATTTCATCAATCTCTGGAGCTACACCCCCCCACACACATATAGGTCCTAGGTGTCTCCAGAGTGCTCAGGAGCCCCTCTGTGTGAGGTGATATCCACTTTGGTGTTCTATGAGATCCTACTGAGGTGTGCGTAAGCGATACCTCTGGGATGACCTCCCAACTCTCTTTGAAGTCTCTTAGCCACATGAACTCATATGTCTTTACCTTTTCCCCCTTTTATTCAAGGTCTTTTTCTAGTTCTATTGCCAGTTGGCACTTGGTATTAATCCCTCATTGCCAGGGAGGCTCATCCCCAGGAGTCATGCCTCACGTTGGGGGGAAGGTAATGCATTCATATGCTGAATTTGGCTTAGAGAGAGGCCACATTTGAGCAACAAGGAGGCTCTCAGGTGGCAACCCTTAGGTACTTCATAACAGTAGGCTAAGTTTCAACTACAAGAGCAAAGACACATAAGGCAGGTCATCAGTATCAATAACACATCAGTGGACCATCCTCCTTTGCCAGTCACTGCCTCTGCACTCAGGGGAATGTTGCTGCTCCCTTGGAGAATGTGGCAGAGTTCTCCAGTCTGGGGATTCAGTATTCCCTCATTTATTGAGTGATTGTCTACCCACTGTGACCATGCCCCCCACTGATCATTTGAACATTTTTATATATCTTTCATGTATATTCACATGAACTTCCTCCCATGAAACCCACATCCCAGACACCTCCAACAATATTCCTTTACTGCCCCTTCTGTGATCTAAACCTTCTTTGAAGATGAGGCCCATGTAAAACCAAACAAAATTAATAGGAAAATGAAATAATAATGATAAGCTTAAATGTAAGAGATAAAATACATGGAAACCCAGGAAAAAAACTAAAATTAAAATTAAATTAAATGTTTGGGACATTCAAATAATGGGAAAAAGCAAAAAATTAAAAAATTAAAATTAAAAAAATATAAAAAATATATAAATATATTTTTTTCTTTTTATCACTGCATTATCAGGGAACCAGTCTGTATTGTGGTACATTTCCACTCGCACTCCCCAGTGTTCCTAAATTTTCATTTAATTTTCACAGAAGTTTTAGGTCACAGCAAAGTCACACACAGAATACTAGAGACTCTCATATACCCAACCTCATTCCCCTTTCTTCACCCCATATTAAAAACTTTTTTATGTGGATGGTAGCATTGTTATAACTGTTATATAGATAGTGAAACATAGCTACGAAACATTGTCAATGTTTTACAGTATAGTTTACAATTTAGACAGTACAGTTTAATAACTTTTGATGATATTTACCATGTCCTGTGTCCATTACTGTAAGGTAATGAAAAACATTTCCCCTGACCATTAAATACCCCCTGTTTGATCTTTTCTGTTCCTTCCTCCCCATCCTCCTGGGGCACATAACACTCCCCTGTCTTTAGTCATTGGATGACAAGATTCATAGTTACATGCAACCAGAGGTCTTGACATGCTGATTATCCTCCCCTATTAGGCATCTAGACCCCACCCTTCTCTCCCCCTAGTATCCTGGGTATACTAACCTGCCCTCCCTAGTCTACCCATCTGTCGACCCTGCACCACCAAACCCAATAATATCACTACCCACATTTTCTGTCCTTCAATATGCATCTATACTCCATCACTTTACCATAGATTATGTCCATATGGGTGATCGCTCAAAACCTTCTCTTCTCTATCTCTTCCTTGTTAACCTATCTTTCAGACAATGGTTCTCAGGGACTGCTCACTTTCCTCAATTCAAATAAGTGAGATTATATAATGTTCATTCTTCAATGCCTGACTTGCTTCACTCAAAATAAGGTCTTCAAGATTTATCCATGTTTTTCCGTGTGTTAGCACTTTATTCCTTCTAACAGCTGAGTAGTATTCCATTATATGTATGTAACACATTTTGTTTATCCATTCATCTGTTGATGGGCACCGGGGTTGATTCCAACTTTTGGCAATTGTGAACAATGCTGCTATGAACATTGGTGTGCATATATCTGTTCATGTCTTTGCTTTCAGTTCTTCTGGGTATATATCTCGCAGTGGAATTGCTGGATCATATGGAAGATCTTTTGTTAGTTCTCTAAGGAACCACCAAACTGTCCTCCACAGTGGTTGGACCATTCCACAATCCCACCAGCAGTGGATGAGGGTTCCTATTCCTCCACATCCTCTCCAACACTTACTAGTCTGCTGTTTTTTTTAATAGCTGCCATTCTGATGGGTGTAAGATGATATCTCATTGTGGTTTTGATTTGCATTTTCCCTAATAGCTAGCGATATTGAGCATTTTTTCATGTCCTTTTTAGCCATTTGTATTTCTTCCTTGGAGAAGTGTCTTTTCAAGTCACTTGCCCATTGTTTTAAATGGGTTGTTTGTCTTTTTATTTTCGAGGTGTAGAATTTTCTTATATATGCAGGATATTAGGCTCCTATCATATATATGGTTGCCAAATATTTTTTCCCATTGGGTAGGCTGCCTTTTTATTTTCTTAATAACATCCTTTGAGGTGCAGAAGTTTTCAATTTTGATGAGATCCCGTTTATCTATTTTTTCTCTTGCTCCTCGTGCTTTGGCTGTGAAGTTCATGAAACCATTTCCTATTACAAGGTCCTGTAGATGCTTTCCTACATTATCTTCCAAGGTCTCTATGGTTTTGGCTCTTATATTTAGAGATTTGATCCATCTTGGAGTTGATTTTTGTATAAGGTGTGGGATGGTATTCCTCTCTCATTCATTTGGATATGAATATCCAGTTCTACAAGCAACACTTGTTAAAGAAGCCATTCTCTCCCAACTTAGTGGTCTTGGTAGCCTTGTCAAATACCAGATGACTGTATATGTGAGGATCTATATCAGAACTCTCAATTTGGTTCCATTGGTCAGAATGCCTATCCTTGCACCAATACCATGCAGTTTTTATCACTGTAGCTTTGTAGTATGTTTTAAAGTCAGGTAATGTGATACCTCCAACTTCATTTTTCTTTTTCAATATGCCTTTGGCCATCCGGGACCTCTTACCTTTCCAAATATATTTTGTAGTTAGTTTTTCCAGTTCCTTAGAAAATACAATCTTGATTTTTATTGGGATTGCATTAAATCTGTAGATTAGTTTGGGTAGGATAGACATCTTCATGATGTTTAGTCTTCCTATCCATGAACAGGGAATATTCTTCTGTTTATTTAAGTCTTCTTTGATTTCCTGTAACAATGTTGTGTAGTTTTCTGTATATAAGTTCTTTATATCTTTAGTTAAATTTATTCCTAAGTATTTGAATCTTTTAGTTACTATTGTAAATGATATTTTTTTCTTGATTTTCCCCTCAGATTCCTCATTATTGGTGTACAGAAATGCTACTGATTTTTGAGCATTGATCTTATAGCCTACAACATTACCGAACTCCATTATAAGTTCTAGAAACTTTGTTGTAGATTTCTCAGGGATTTCTATGTATAGGATCATGTCATCTGCAAATAATGAATTTTTTACTTCTTCTTTTCCAATTTGGATGTATTTTATATCTTTTACTTGCCTCAGTGCTCGAGTAAGTATATCTAAGACAATGTTAAATAGGAGAGGTGATAGTGGGCATCCTTGTCTTGCTCCTGATCTCAGAGGGAAGGCTTTTAGGATTTCACCAATGAATATGATTTTAGCTTTAGGTTTTTCATATATACCCTTTATCATATTCAGAAAGTTTCCTTCTATTCCTATCTTTTGCAGTATTTTTATCAGAAAAAGATGCTGTATTTTGTCAAATGCTTTTTCTGCATCTCTAGAGATGATCATGTGATATTTTTCTTTCACTCTCTTTATGTGGTGATTGATTTACATTGATAGATTTTCTTATATTGAACCATCCTTGCATACCCTGGATGAAACCCACTTGATCATGGTGTATAATCTTTTTAAGGTGTTGTTGATTGCGATTAGCAAGTATTTTGTTGGGGATTTTAGCATCTAGATTCATTAGAGAAATTGGTCTGTAATTTTCCTTTCTTGTGGTATCTTTGTTTGGTTTTGGTATTAGGGTAATATCAGCATTGTAGAATGAATTAGGCAATATTCCTTCTATTTCTATTTTTTTGGAAGAGCTTAAACAGAATTGGTGTTAGCCTTTTCTGGAATGTTTGGTAGAATTCAGCTGTTAAGCCATCTGGTCCTGGGCCCTTCTTACTTGGGAGGTTTTTGATGACTGAGTCTATCTCTTTGCTGTTAATTGGACTGTTGAGTTCATCAATTTCTTCTTTCCTCAATGTAGGCTGTTTGTGAGTTTCTAGAAATTTGTCCATTTCCTCTAAATTATCATTATTTTGGCATATAATTTTTCCAATTATCCTCTTATGACACTCTTTATTTCTCTTGGGTCAGTAGTGATATCCCCTGGTTCATTCTTTATTTTGTGTATTTGCATCTGTTCTCTCTTTTTCTTTGTTAGTCTGGCTAAGGGTTTATCAATTTTATTGATCTTGAAGAACCAGTTTTTGGTACTGTTTATTTTTTCTAGTGCTTTCTTATTCTCTGTTTCATTTAGTTCTGCCCTAATCTTTGTTATTTCCTTCTTTGTACTTCCTTTAGGTTTAGTTTGGGATTAGGGGACTCTCTGGAATTGTGTTTCCAGTTCCTCCATGTGTGCAGTTAGGTCTTGAATTTCATCTCTTTCTTCTTTTTTAATATGTGTATTTATGGCTATAAACTTCTCTCTCAGGATGTCTTTTTTTTTTTAACCTGGGGAAACTGTGAACGCAGTCCCCTACTACCACAAATTAGGCATTTCCCACATTTGGGGAAATGGCTGGGGTCAGCAGATCTGGAGTGCAATGGATAAGCCTCACCCTGGGAAAACCACCTTCGTAATCATGGTATCTCTCCTGCCAGGTAAGTATCAGGACAGCTTCTGATGCATCCCATAGGTTTTGATATGTTGTGTTGTCATTTTCATTAGTTTCAAGGTAGTTACTGATTTCTTTTGAGGTTGCCTTCTTGACCCACTGTTTGTCTAAGAGTGTGTTGATTAACTTCCATATCTTTGTGCCAAACCTGTTTCTCTGGCCCTTAGTGTTTTCCAATTTCATTCCACTGTGGTCAGAAAAATTACTTTATATCATCTCAATCTTTCTGAATTCATTGAGAGTTGTTCTGTGGCCTAGCGTGTGGTCTATCTTGGAGTATGATCCATGTGCACTCAAGAAGAATGCAAATCCTGCTCTATTTGGGTGTGGTATTCTGTATATGTCTATTAAGTCCAGGTCCTTTAATGTATTGTTCAGAGTCTTTGTTTCTTTATTGATTCTCTGTCTAGAAGTTCTGTCTAATGATGATAAAGGTGTATTAAAGTCCCCCACTATAATTGTAGAGGCATTCATTTCTCCACCTAGGTTTTCCAGAGTTTGCCTCATGTATTTTGAGGCAGCCTGATTAGGTGCGTAAATGTTTATAAATGTTCTATCTTCTTGAGAGTTTACCCCTTTTACTAATATATAGTGTCCATCTTTATCACTTACAGTAGTTTTGCATGTAAAGTCTATTTTGTCTGATATAAGGATAGCTACTCTTGCTCTTTTTTGACTATTGTTAGTTTGTTAAAATGGTTTTCCAGCCATTCACTTTCAGCCTCCTTGAATCCCTGGGTCAAAGGTGGGTTTATTGTAGACAGCGTATAGATGGATCATATTTCCTTATCCATCCTGCCAATCTGTGTCCCTTGAGTGGTGAATTTAATCCGTTAACATTCAGTGTTATTACTCACAAGGAATTTCTTACTTCAGCCATTTTTTCTTTGTGTTAATGTATGTCATATGTTGTTTCTCTTTTTGTCCTTTCAGTTGTTTTTAAACTCTTCTCCAACTCTCTCTCCCTTGATTTTTCCTTTCAACTTGTAGAATTTCCTTTAGTATTTCTCGAAGTGCCAGTTTCTTATTGACATACTTCCTTAATTTCTGTTTATTTGTGAACATTTTGAACTCTCCATCATTTTTGAATGCCAGTTTGGCTGGATAGATAGCTCGTGGCTGGAAGTTTTTTTTGTTGTTGTTCTTGTTTTTTTTTTTTTTTTTTTTTTTTTTTTTTTTTTTTTTTTTTTTTTTTCCCAGTACTTTGACTATGTCATGCCACTGTCTTCTTGCCTCCATGGTAATTCAGATGAGAAATCAGCACTTAATCCTATTGTGCTTCCCTTGTTTGTGATGGTTCTCTTTTCTCTTGCTGCCTTGAGTATTTTCTCTTTGTCTTGAGAATTGGACATTTTGACAAGTATATGTCTTGGAGTTGGCCTGTTGGGATTTATACTATTTGGCATGCGCTGTGCTTCCTGGATCTGCACATCCATTTCTCTCAATAGGGTTGGGAAGCTTTCAGCCATTATTTCCTTCAACACTTTTTCTGTTCCCTTTCCCTTCTCTTCTCGTTCTGGGATGCCTATAATGCATATGTTTTTGTGTTTTGTGTTGTTGGTTAAAGCCCTTAGTCCCTGCTGGATTTTTTCTATCTTTTTGTGTATCTCTTCTACTCTCTGTTTGATTTCAGATGTATTGTCTTCCACATCACTAATTCTTTCTTCTGCCTGTTCAAATCTGCTGATATGTGAATCCAGCATCTTTTTGATTTTGGATTGTGCCATTAATCACCTTCATATCCGTTATTTTTTAATGTATGTTTACAATTTCTTTAGTATGTTCTCCCAGTGTCTTCTTAATATCCTTAATCTCTTCCTTCACTTCATTAAGTTGGTCCATGATATTTGTTTGGAAATCTTTGATTAGTAGTTTGATGTTCTGCATCTCTTCCTGATTTTTAGTTTGTTCGTTGGACTGGTCCAGGTCTTCCTGTTTCTCAGTGTGGTTTGTAATATTTTGTTGCCCTCTAGTCATCATTTTACCCTGATGGGTTTATTCAGTTGATTAGCTTCTCTCTCTGCTCTAGAGTCTTATTTAGCTGGTAGTTCTGTGTGTATGTTAAGTTTTCTCTTTGACAATTTTTCTTCTTATTTTTTTTTTCTTTGCTTCTTTCTATGTTCCCTTGAAGGCAAAAGATTAAGGTGAGAGGAATTGAAAGATGTGAGAAAGGAAGAAGGATAGTAGTAATATTGATAAAAAGTTAGAATAAGGGCTGTATGAGACTTAATGAAGCATATATTTAACTCATGTAAGCAGTGTAGTGTAATAGGGAAATAAAGTGGAATACCTACAGTGGACTGGGAAACCAAATAGAGGAATATATATTTAATGATTTAGAAGTCTAGAATGATGATGAGGAGGAGAAAGAGTAAAGAAAGGGCTGAAAGGAAAAAGTTAATATTAATTAAAAAAGAAGAAAACAGAATAGATAGAATAGAAATTAACACCCTTAAGTTGTAGGGTAATAAAAAATGTGGTATGTAAGAACCACTACAGAAAGCAGAAGGCAGAAAGATGAAGGAAGGAAAAGAGATAGCATGGGGGATAAAATCAATATAGACAGAGAATGGGAAATCACTGAAGAAGCACAGGAAAGAAGAGACAAGCTAGCAGAATGAATTACTCCTAAGCAATGTTGAGCTCCCTCCGTATAGATGTCCTCAAAGGTTCTCACTCCATTCACCCACAGCACAGTCCCCTGGGCAGGACCCTGTCCCCAATCAGCGATCCTCAGAGAGTGAGTCAGAAAGTACCCTCCTAAACTGACACCATATTGACCCCCTCATTCACTTAGGGCTTTTGTACTTAAAAATGTTATTGTAGTCCATGTGGGTGGAAGTGAGTGAGCACTGCTGTTAAACAGATGTAGCTACTGAACATTCTTTAATTTTAATGGAAGGGACAGGAAGACAGTGACAGGATAGCTCCCACCCACCACCAACAGGTCAGACACCTGGAGTCACCCTTGTTCTCATGCTCCTCACCCCACACACTTTTTCTGCAGAGCACACTGTTTCTAGGGAAGGTGGGCTCCTTGCAAGACCTACATCCCATACTAAGAGGAAGATAGAGGAGTATCAGCATGTTGGCTGTAGAAGCACCTCCTCCTGGGAACTACCTCTGATATCTGCCCCTCAAAGTTGGTTGGGATGTCCCCGTTATATGCTCCTATAGCAGCCTGGTCTTCCTGGGTCATAGCTCTCAGAGACCTTTTTTGTAATTATATGAACAAATGCCTGTGTTCCTCAGGACCAAAAATGCCAGCCACCAAGTCAGAAATTCAATAATCACATTCAAAGATATGACTAAATAAAAAAACAGATGATGGAGGGAGAAGAGGAGAGAGAGGGGAGAGGGGAAGGAAGAAGATGAATGGACAAATGACTGAACAACCCAAGGGTGTCTGCCTTCAGGTCACTGAGCTGCACAGCTCCAAGAGACCCAATCCACATTGTGGCTGCTGGGAGAAAACTCATTCCAGTGACAGGGTAGTGGAGGTGGCTGGTCAGAGGGAAAAGCTGGACTTTTGGCATTGGCCTGAGGAAGCAGACAGCACTTTTGTTATGTTCATCCCATCACCCTGCTTCAGCTGGAGGAGTCTCAGGGACGGGGAGATCAGAATAGATCAGAGCACAGCAAGCACAGCCTTCTTCTCCCTCCTCATTACATACATGGATGTGCCCAGTGAAACCTAAATCCCCAAAGTCAAAATGGGGGGTGGCATTTAGTGCTGATGAAGAAGGTGAGTGCCCAGAAGGTCCTCCCTCTTTACTCAGACACCTGCTTATGCCTGTTTCTTATGGATGACCCTGATGCCCCAGTGGGGACTGGCAAGCACATCTCCCTCCTCCCTACCCCCACCGCCGCAAGCATGAGGATGTGCCTTGCTGGCCCAAGGAACCTCTGGAGCAGGAGCAGCAATGATCATTCTCCTGTTGCCAGGAGCTTCCTCAGCCTGGCTCAGCAGTGCTCTCCCAACAATCCCACCCTGTGCCAGACTGTCATCCCCAGCCAACCTGTAGTCCATGGACCAGGAGACTGCAGTCACTCTGTTTCAAGAAACAGGGAGGCTCTCTCCCACCCTTGGTGTTTTTCCAGCATCAAGAAATTCCCATTCAAACCAGTTCACTAGAATCTTTGCAGGCATGATGCCCACTGGAATTATCTGGTCCAGGGTACTGTCCTCATCACCCAGCTCTAGGCTGGGCACTCATCTTCTGAATACAGCTGCCCTTGCCCACTGGTCTAAGCAGATGCTGCTACTATGCCAGGCACAGGAAACAGGAGAACACCACCTCCCTCCAGCCCCTTCACAGCCTCTGTCTGGGGGGACTCAGACAGCCAAGCCCATGCAGTTTTGGAATGCTCCACCAAGCTCAGCTGGCCTAATTTCTCCATGTACAAAGAGGGAGGGACCTCCAAGGTCACACAGGGACACCCCACTGTGTGTCTCCAGCCTCAATTCCACCCAAGATCACACCATCACCCTTACTTCCATGGTCTGGCACCTCCTCCACCTTCACCCTTGGTCCCTCCCCAGTGCAGCATTTCCTGAGTTATTCCCAACCCTTTCCTCCACCCAGGCATGGAGGGGCCAGGTGAGCCCTGAATTTCAGCAGAGTTGCCAAACCTACTCTCCAGTTCATTGGACTCACCCAGGACAACTAACAAGGAGATGATGATGGACAGTGGCCATCCCATGGAACAGAATGTCTGCAACTGAAAGCAAGATAGTCACACCCACCTGCCCCATGGGATCTAAGCTCCTCTCATTTAGATACAGAGTGGGCATCACCATCTCCAAATTGTCTAGATTGTGGAATGAACAATGGACAAAAATAGACTTATTTTTTTTCTATTATAAACATTGTTACACTACCAATGGAAGAGCTCTTACCATTGATATAAAGATAGTGGCCACCAGAAGTTCTGAGGGGATGGAGAGGGAAAAACCGGTGTAATATGGGGGCATTTGGGGATTATAGAATTGTCCTGCATGACATTTAAATGACAGATACAGGACATTATATATTTTATTATAACCTACAAAATTGTGTGGGATAAACTATAATGTAAACTATAGTCCATGGTTAGTAGCAATGCTTTATTTTTTTTTTTTTTTTTTTTTTGCTGTATTCCAGTAAAACTTTATTTACAAAAACAGGCATTAGACAGGATTTAGTCCACAGGCTATAGTTGCCAACCCTTATTTAAGACCATTACCTCAAGGAAAACAAAACAGAAAAGAGTTAAATGAAGGGAGAGCTGTGGAGGTGGAAATTCTATTTTGAAAATGGTATCATCGAATGTATGAAGCTTTCCTCATAGATTGAAGGGAATGCCATTTCATGTATATTGTTTTTATGGCTGTATCAGTTGTATGACTATGTCAGAACCTGGAAGGCAAACAAACCCTTATTTAAACTACACATGCCTAGTTTTTCAAGTGTTACCGTTTAGTTAACCCCCAAACGCTGGTCAGGGAATTCTCTGACACATGCACCTATTTGTTCCTCAACTGTACCAAATGTACCACACTAATGAAAGATGTTGCTAATGTGGGAAAATGTGGGAGGGAGAGGGAGTGTGGCATATGGGAATCCCCTGAATTTTTTATGTAACATTCATGTAAACTAAAGTTTCTTTAAAAATAAAAATAAAATAGAAATCCCCTACATTTTTGTGACATTTATGTAATATAAAGCTTCTTTTAAAATTATAATTAAAATAAAAAATATAGAAAAATAAAATTAATATTTCAAAGAAAAAAATAAAGGTTTAATTACTCATTCTCCCCTAAATTGGATTTAATGTTTAGAAAGAACAGAAGGGAAAACTGGGAGCGGATGTGGCTCAAATGGTTGGGCGTCCATCTGCCATATGGAGGGACCTAGGTTCGATCCCTGGGACCTCCCGGTAAAATAAAAAAATATATATATATATAGAAGGTGCATGGGCTGCCAGGCTCTGTGTGCCGGTGAGCCGTCAGGCTCCCCAGGAGACATGCAGCAAGATGATGACGTAACAGGAGAGAGACGCAGGGGAGAGACAAGATGAGATGCTCTGAAAGCCAGGAACCGAGGTGGCACAGGTGGCAGAACACCTCTGTCCTACATCAGAGGTCTCCAGGATTGAATCCTGGTGAAGACTGGAGGAGGAGGATGAGAAGCGATGGCAGGAAACAGACACAGAGGATTGCCCAGCGAATGGACACAAAACAGCAAATGGGGAAGAGGGGTTTAAAATGGATAAAGTAAATAAATAAATCTTTAAAAAAAAAAAAAAGAAAGAACAGAAGGGCATCATTGGCCACTGAATATCTGTAGGTTTCAGGTGCTCAATTTACTTGTTCAAATGAGCTGCAAAAGGTCACAATGGGATTTGTTCAAAGACCAGAATAATGGAATATAGAAGCAGGGGCAGTGACCTCGTTTCTCTCTAGAAGTAAAATAAATGTAGCTCTGAATATTCCTGACATTGCACTGGGGACTGAAATAAAGGAGAACCCAGTCAAGGGGAAGGCAAGTCCTAAGGGTAATAAGCTTTGAGGAGAGGAAGCCCCAGGCCCTGACAGGAAACCATCCCCCCATACACCTGCTCTTGGGCTGATTCCAGTCTTGTTGATCCCGAGCACCCCCTGTAGACCATCTCCCTCTTACAGGGGAGGTTTTTGTCTGGGCTCACCCTGCCTTCCCCTCACTGTGCCTCTTGCACAGTAATAAGTGCCTGTGTCCTCTGCACTCATGGATCTCAGCTGCAGATAGTACTCATTCTTGTGTGTGTCAGCAGTGATAGAGGTGTGGTCGTGGAAAGCTGGGCTGTAGTATGGAATCACTACCCAGTACCCAAGCCACTCCAGCTCTTCCCCAGGATGCTGGCATATCCAGTGCCAGTAGTTACTGCTGGTGATAGAGCCCCCAGAGACAGAGCAAGTAAGGGAGAGGGTCTGTGAGGGCTGTACCAACCCTGGGCTTGACTCCTTCAGGGTCAGCTCAAACAGGACACCTGGGGACAAGGAAAGTCATTGTGATTCTATCCTACCCCACAATCAAGCCCCCTGTGAACACCTAGATCCCCAAGACCCTCACCCAGAGGAGCTGCCAGCAGGCAGAGGAGGAGCCCCAGCATCTGCATGGCCATCTGGAGGATGAAGACCCACCATTCAGGCCCAGCCCATGACAGGATTTCTTCTGTGAGGCCCCAGGGTGATTTGTATATGTGATGCCTGTGGTTTCAAGAGGCTGAGCTGGTGACAGTCACTGGGTTTGCAAGGTGCACCTGTGCTTGCTGGTGAGATGACCCAGCCTGGCCCTGGTTGACCTGGGCTCCAGCCCTGAACATGCCATCCTCTAGATCTGTGCCTCTAGTGAGTGGTTCTGCAGTCTGAGCTGCTCTCACCATACAGGGCAGTGTGTGGGGTGTCCTACTCAACCCAGGTCACTGGTCACCCTTTCCCCAGGGCCTCCAATCACAGGAGGGAATATATGAATTATTTCTGAGCATTGATATAAGAAAATTACCTCATCTGTGTCAGCACCTTAGAAGGAGCCACACCATGAAATAATGTGTCATAACTGAAGGTTCTGGATCAAAGCTTGGGACAGGAGTTAAGTGTAGAGAGGAGTCAAGGGTAGAGAGCAGAGCAAAGCAGTTCTCAGAATGTAGGAGCCCAAGACTGCAGCACTTTCAAGGAGAGGCAGGGCTAGCTCCATCAGCAAGTAGGCACTGAGCAAAGGTGTGTGGGATGGGGAAAGCCCTAAGCAGGGAGTGCTCCCATCAGAGACTTCACTCTGCCCTGCTCTGCTCTCACAGTGTGCCTGCTTTGTCTGCACAGAGCAAGGGCCTCCATCCACCTCTGTTAATATGAGCAGGATGACTGGCCTCTTGTGCTCTTCAGACCCTCCCCATTGTCCCTTTCCAAGGAGGAACTTGAGATGTGCCTCAGACCAGGTCCCTGCCCTGTGAGTTCAGCCTCTAGGATCTGAGTTGATGGCTTCATTAACAGGATTCTCAGACCCAAGAGCTGCCCACTGTCCTGATGTAAAGGGGGAAAGCGGACTTATGGGTACTCAAATGGCTTTAGGAAGGATAATGTGGAAAAAGTTGGATTTTATCTTGTAGAACCCACCCAAATCTTTGAAAAATAATAGTTTCAACTAAGTCTCACAATGTCTGTCTCTAGCCCAAGAAAATAATAATTGGCCTCTTTCTTTACTCCATGAGTGTGGTGGAAATTGCCTTTTCACGTGAGTTGGGTGGCATTGCTTAGGGACATGAAACCTTGTGAACTTAGAGGCAAGATGCAACTTGAGAGGAGGGTTACCAGAATTTCCATAACCTGGACAGTGAGCTCTCCAGTCTGTTTTCACTAGAGAAAGTTCCTGGGGTTATCAGCCAGTCTTAATTTTGCCTGGCATGAAGTGCTAAAATGTATTTTTATTAAAACTGACCAATATGAGATTTATATAAATAATATGGTTAAATGTCTGTTCCTTCTTCATCTTTCCACAAATCAAGACACCTTGACAAGATATACCAATTTTCTAATTATTTTCTTTATGACTTTTTCTAATTATGAAGCACCACCACTATTACAAATTTTGAGGAAATGTGCAAAACAAAATACAGGTAAGTCAAGGAAATAGGATAGGAAATAACTTGGAAGTACAGGAACATATGGAATAAAAGTCTTATAATAAATTATTAACATAAATTAAATGTTAGTAAGTTATTTTAAAAAGGAATAAAAAAGAATAATAAAAGGACCTAAAGTTCAGAAATAGAAAACATTGCTATAAAAGAAATGTGCAGATAGGAAAGAGAATGCACTTGGATATATTAAATAATATTGAAAATTGGAGTAAATACTTTAGAAAATTAAGGTGATATATTTTCAGAGAATATAGAATAAAGAAACATTTTTAAAAGTAAAGAAATAAAAATAACAATATTCTATAATATTGCTGTACAACATTTGTCAATTGATTCAATTGTTGAAGGACATCTGTGTTGCTCCCAGATTTTGGTGATTTTGAATTAAAATGCTATGATGATTCATGTGTAAGTTTTTTGTGGTCATTTACTTTCAAATCAGTTGGGTAAATACCTAGAAGCACACTTTCCGGTTTCTTTGGTGAGGCTAACTTTAGGAAATAAACAGATCCAATGTGGCTGTGCCCCTTTGGATTCCCCCCAGCAATGGGGTTGGTACAGTTGTTCTCACCTCACCAGCAGATTATGTTATCTGTTATTTAAAAAACTTATTTTTGCCATTCTAACACATGCAGTGGTATCTTGTTTTAATTTGCAATTCCAAGATGACAAATGATGATCAGCATCTTTTCATATTCCTTTTTATTTATTTATTTATTTATTTTAATTTTTTTAAATTTTTTATTGTGAGTAAAATCAAAATTTTCACAATACATACCAACATTTGCAAAATGATATATAAATATATATGCATATATGTGCATTTGCTTACAAAAAGTTTATTTATATATATATATATAAATATATTTTAAGAGGTGCTTCGATTACCCAAAATATTACACGGAATCCATTGGGATTTCCATGTTGCTCACCTCCCACACCTCCCACCACGTCCCACACAAACATCTCCAACAAGTGTGGCCCACCACCCTCAATGGACTTACACATCCTGGGGCCTTGCAAACAACCATAGACCACAGTTCACATCGTAGACCACACTCTCTCCCACACATTTCTGAGTGGTGTGTGCTGATTTAAAATGCCCTACATCCATTGCCACAACCGTACTCAGGACAACCTCCAAATCCCAAAGAAGCCCCTATATTTCAACTGCTCGTCCCCTCCCTGCCCCAAAAGTGTCAAGTGGCCACTGGCTCCACCTCATTGTTATAATTTCTTCCATTGCTAGAATCACCATACGTGAACAACAGAATACCATCAAGTCCACTCTAGTCCATAGTTCTTCCCCTAATCCTGAGGGGACTGGGATGGTGATGTCCACTCCACCTCCAACTGAGAGAGGGCTTATATCCCATGGATATGGTGGGTGGGATGATCCTGCCTGCAGATGCAGGCCCTCTCCATTCCCTGGGATGGCCATTGCCCAACGTTGTCTCCTCGCCAGGTGACTTGGATGAGTCCATTGAGCTGTAGGGTAGGAGTTGCAGCTCCACCGAGATTCCATGCACACCTGACACATGGGTAGGCCAGAGGCTCCAGTCTCTGGAAGTATACCTAAAAACTTCAGCATCACATATAGGTTTGAATAGAAGGGACTGATGAACCATGTGCAGGGAGGACTTATTTGAGTCCAATTCTGACACTCTCAGGAGCACAGATTCCAAAATAGAGCCCACTGATAAGGTATCAGTCTTTGGGTCTATCTCCACTTATATAGGACCTGGGTGTCTCCAGAGCTCTCAGGAGCCCCTCTGTGTGGGGTATAGGCACTTAGATGTTCTATGAGTTCCTACTGAGGTTTGCGTAAGAGTTACCTCTGGGATGACCTCCCGACTCTCTTTAAAGTCTCTTAGCCACTTGAACTCATTGTCTTTACCTTTTCCCCCTTTAATTCAAGGTCTTTTTCCAGTTGTGTTGCCAGTTGGCACTTGGTATTAATCCCTCATTGCCAGGGAGGCTCATCCCCAGGAGTCATGCCTCACGTTGGGGGGAAGGTAATGCAATCATATGCTGAATTTGGCTTAGAGAGAGGCCACATTTGAGCAACAAGGAGGCTCTCAGGTGGCAACCCTTAGGCACCCCACAACTGCAGGCTAAGTCTCAGTTACAAGAGCAAAGGCTCACAAGGGTAGTTAATCAATATAAAGAACACATCAGTGAATCATCCTCTTTTAACAGACACTGTCCCTGCACTCAGAGGACTATTGCTGCTCCCTTGGAGACTGTGGCAGACTCTCCAGGCTAGGAATTCCGATTCCCTCATTTATTGTGTTATTGTCCACCCATCGAAACCATGCCACATCTTTTGAACTTTTGAACGATTTTGTATATCTTTCATGTATATTCAGATCAACTAATTCCCATGAAACCCTCCTCCCAGACACCCCCCACCAATAATCCCCTGCAGTACCCATTGTAACCTTTCTGTGATCCAAATCCTCCATGAACATTCAGTCCATAAAATAATCAAATACATTTACTAGGAAAAAGAAACAACTATGATAAGCTTACATGCAAGAGACAAACATAAGGAAACTCAGGGGGAAAAAAAAGAGAATGAAAAAAACACGAATAAACAAAAAAAAAACAAAATAAAATATAATTAGCAGATTGGGACATTCAAAAAATGGGCAAAAAAACAAAGGAAATGCCTTTAAATATATATATATTTTTTTATTCATTTTTTTTCCTTTCTCTTTTCTTTTCTTTCCTTCCTTTTATCACTGTGTTATCAGATGATGGTGTGCCGTGACACCTTCCCCCTCTCGATCCCCATTGTCTCCCAATTTTTCATTTAAATTTCAAAGAAGATTTAGGTCACAGCAAAGTCACACATGGAGTGCTGGAGACTCCCAGATACCAAACCACCCACCCGTGCCACCCCATATTAACACCCCCCTTTTTTTTGGATGTTAGTATTGTTATAACTGTTATACAGATAGTAAAATATAACAACTAAACATTGTCAATGATTTACAGTATAGTTTACAATTTAGATGATACAGTTTAATAATTTTGATGATATTTACCATGTCCTGTGTCCATTACTGTAAGGTCATGAAAAACTTTCCCCATGACCACCAAACACCTCATTAGATCTTGACTGTTCCCTTCCCCCCAGCTTCCCAGGGCCCATGATACCACCCTCCCCCGACCCATGGAATGTCAAGATTCACAGTTACATGCCCTGGGGATTTGAACCTGCCCTTCCTAATCCACACACCCGCCAGTGCTGCACCACCAAACCCAGGAACACCACCACTCATCTTCTCCATCCCCCAACATGCAACCACACTCTATCTCTTTAGTATAGATTATGTCCATATGGGTGATGGCTCAAAGCCTGCTCTTCTCTTATTCTCCTTTGTTAACCTATCTCTCAGACAATGGTTTTCAGAGACTGCTCACTTTCCTCAGTTCAGATCAGTGAGATCATATACTGTTCATCCTTCAGTGCCTGGCTTGCTTCACTCAACATAAGGTCTTCAAGATTCATCCACGTTATTCCATGTATTAGCACTTTGTTCCTTCTTACAGCTGAGTAATATTCCATTGTATGTATGTACCACATTTTGCTTATCCATTCGTCTGTTGATGGGCACCGGGGCTAATTCCAACTTTTGGCAATGGTGAACAATGCCGCTATGAACATTGGTGTGCATAAATCTCTTTGTGTCTTTGCTTTCAGTTCTTCTGGGTATATTCCCAGCAGTGGAATTGCTGGATCATACGGAAGATCTATTGTTAGTTTTCTGAGGAACCGCCAAACTGTCCTCCACAGTGGCTGGATCACACCACAGTCCCACCAGCAGTGGATGAGGGTTCCTATTCCTCCACATCCTCTCCAACATTTAGTGTCTCCTGTTTTTTTAATAGCTGACATTCTGATGGGTGTAAGATGGTATCTCATTGTAGTTTTGATTTGCATTTCCCTGATAGCAAGTGATGTTGAGCATTTTTTCATGTGCTTTTCTCCTACAACTTTTAACACAGACTAGGTACAAAGTGTCATGGAGAATAGCCCAAATCTGTAAACAGCATATCAAGCACCTGGGGTTCAGCATCACACAAGGGCACCAGATGCTGAGACCAGAAAGAAAGTAATCTGCACCATCCCTATCCCTACCACAAAAAGAAAGCTTCTTGAGTTCCTCATGGCTGCAGGATTCTGTCACATCTGGATTACCATGCTTGCAGCCATGGCCAAACCTCTCTATAGAGTTCTGATAGTTCCAGGAAAGGAGTCCCTCAACTGGGGAGGAGCTCAGCAGAGGGCTTTTCAAGACATGAAAATACTACTCAGCTGAGCCCCTGCCTTGGGCGTCCTGGATGTAACTCAAAACTTCAACCTGTTCATGCTTGAAAAAAACAAAGTAGCACTGGGAGTCCTCACACAAACAGCCCCTGGCAAAGGCCCATCGCTTACCTCTCCAAGCAGCTGGATCCCATGGCTGCAGGATGGCCACCCTGCCTGAAAGCCTTGGTAACAACCATAACCCTCATCAAAGAAACCAACAAATTAACTCTTGGACAGTCTATTCATGTCATGGTGCCACATGCAGTCACTGCCCTTATGAACTCACACGGGCACT
>JAKSZT010054553.1:490126-501028 GCA_026826555.1 Tolypeutes matacus
TATAAAACACATAGTATATTTCATATTATAATTATTAGTCAGGTATCATATCAATGCTATGATATGAAACTAGTGAAATATATGTATTGATAAGGGGATAAGATAGGTAAGAAAAGAAAATATTTGCTTTCTCTACATATACAAACTTATAACAAAACAGGGTAGAAATATTCAGGACAATATTCAGAAATATTCATACTTGTTTTTATCACTGGTCATACAATTGTAGTTCATATTTATCACTAGCTTCTTCCAATACCCATTGTTTCCTTTACCCTCAGCAAGCAACTCAGATGGCTGTGTTTCTTTGCAGGGTGGTGTGGCCCAAACGTTAACTCAAGAAGATTCTGGGCCAATGTTAGTCCTGCCTGTCTGGGGTTGCTGCAGTTTTCCATTGATTTTAATCACAGGGTGTGGTAGTACTGACCCATGGGGGATCTCCTGCATTCCAGGCAGGCTCTTCTTTACCTCCATTGTATAGTTGCACTCCTACTGCTCCTTGGTAGTTCTGATCAGCCACCCCAGCAAGTACAGTAATTGCCTTCTTTGCCTGTTGGTTCAGAGACATGAGGAGTCCAAAGTGGTCAGGTGGCAGTCTTAACTTCCAGTTCAATGGAATTGTTGTTGTGTTTCCTAGGAGAAGCACTCATCATTTTTTAACTAAGACCTGTACACTAGCAGAGCTTAAGAGTGCAAGGAGGGGGGCAGATGTGGCTCAAATGGTTGGGCATTGGTGTCCCATATGGAGGGACCTGGGTTCATTCCCTGGGACCTCTCAGTAAAAGAAAAAAAAAGCAAACAAAAAAATAAATAAAAAATAAAAAAGAGTGCAAGGATTGGGAGCAAATCTTTCCTTGTGGATCACTAAGGGTAATAGTAAATAGTGCCACTCCCATTTCCACTCATTGATTCCTGGACCTATGAATTTTGGCTATGGGAGAAACACCACCATAGAGTGGACACTGATTTAGAGCATAACTGCCACCTAGAGAATATTGCTCCAACCCTGCAAGGTATTGCCACCTACTTGGCTCTGTAATTGAGTATTCAAAAGGCCACTTCACCATTTTATCAATCCAGCTGCTTCAGTATAATGTGGAACATGGTAAGGTTAGTGAATTCCATGAGCATGTGCCCATTCCCTCATATCATTTGCCAAAAAGTGGGTTCCTTGATCGGGAGCAATACTATGGGGGTTACTATGATGTTGGATAAAGACATTTGTTAAGTTCATGGAAGGAAGTTTTGGTAGAAGCATTGCATGCAGGGAAAGTAAACCCATATCCAGAGAATGTATTCTAGGTAGAACAAATCACCATCCCTTCCATGATGGAAGCAGTCAAATGTAATCAACTTGCCACCAGTTAGGAGGCTGATCATGATGAAGAATGCTGCCATATCATGGGCTCTGTGTGTGTCTCTGCTGCTAGCACACTGGGCTCTCAGTAGTGGCTGTAGCCAGATGGGCATTAGTGAAGAGAAGCCCATGTTGCTGAGTCCATGCAAAACCTCCATCCTTACCACCATGGCCACTTTGTTCTGGAGCCTATTGGATAATGGCAGAGGTGTCTGGGGACAGAGGCTGACTGGTATCCACAGAATGGGTCATCTTATCTTCTTGATTATTAATATATTCCTTTGCCAAACTCCCCCTCTGGAGAGCATTCTTCATGGTTTTTGACCACTCATAAATTTCAATTCAGTTTTTACTTGAGTTGCACCTGCTTCTGGTATTATTTTCCCATGATAAACTGAGAGAACCACATTTATTTGCATCATCTATCCATTTAGTTATGGAAGCTGTACACTTTACACTTGAGAGTTTCTCTAACAGGCGACACAAGATGGGTGTTTCCACTTGCATCTCCTCCACATATACCAAGGACTGGTTCATGGAATAACACTTTCTCTTATAAAATCCCACATGGGACACCTTCAGGATGATTTCTATAGCTCTTCTTTTAACTACAAGATCATATCAGGTACAAAAAACATTTCATGGAGAGACACTGACCCACCTGCCCTTGAAGATTCACTCAACAATTTTAGCTGAGCTTTGTTTTCTCTCCAGAGCAGGATTCTGCATGATTTGACAGTAACCCCTCCACCTGCTGAGGATCCCCTCTAGGCTACCCACCCCAGGATCTCCACAGAATCCTGCACAATGAAGTCATATTTATTACTGCGCACCAAGTATAAGGAAGGAAATAATTTGGAGTGGCTCTTTATATATATAGCAAAGCATTTTCTTATTTCAAAAATTTTAAAATAAAAAAATTTGCAAATATACCTATAAAACAGAAGAAAAAACAAAAACCCAGATGGAGTTCTGTTATGCAGTCTCATGCCTTGTACATTCTATTCAAATTGTACACTCAGTGGCTCTCACTTTTAGCACAGAGTTCTGCAGTCATCACCCCAGTAAACCTTTGAGTGTTCTCCTTAGTCCAAAAGAAAAAAATCCCATACCCTCTATTATTGAACTTTAGAGTTAGATGGTACTAAGTACCATCTTTTGCATTGATGAGGATGGACCTTGGTTAACAGTACAAATATAAAATATAAAAGTATTCTCTCATGAACTATAACAAATGTACAATACTATAATGCATAGTGTTAATAATAAGGGGTGTATGGAAAAATATGCCAAATGTATGCGATGAACCATAGTGGTAATAGTGTGATATGTTCTTTCATAATCTGTAACAAATCTTCCACAATAATGTAAGGTGTTGATGGAGGGGTGATATATTGGAATTCTGCACAGTATACATGATTATTTGGTAAGCTCACAACTACTCTAATGAAAAAATGAAAAAAAAAAAGCTGAGGAAGCAATAGTTAAATTTGACTTTGTACTAGTCCTTTCCTCTCCTGGCCAACCCATGGTAAGCAACATGGCCCCATCACCCTCAACCATTCAATCCTGAAGATATCACAACTCCATTCCCCATAGGAGACTTCAGTGCTTCTTCCAAAGTTAATCCAGTATTTCATATTTGAAATGAGTACATACACTTGTCTCCAAGTAGATACAGCAGTTATGCAAGAATGGAAATCTCTCAATGGGTAAAGTCAGTTTCCAAACTTTCCACCAGAATTACATACTCTCATTTTGGAAAGAATATTTTGTAAAGCATGTGTGGTTTTTTACCTGAATCCTTAAGCAAAACAAGAAAATTGCTTCTTCCTGACATTGTTGTGCATTAATTACAAAAGGAATTGTGTTCCCTTTAGAAGATGGAGGGGAAATAATTGAGTGAGCATAGTCATGGAGATGGTAGGGAAAGAAACACAAGTTCTTAGGCAAATAGCCACCTGGGAGCAGGCACTTCATGAAGTTGTTTTTGTTTCTTATCAATTGTCATATTGTGTGGGCAAAAAGAACTCAGCTCACAGAGTAAGACCTGGCTGTGTCCCCCAGAGCACACAGCCCACTGGTATCCCATCAGCAGCTCTCACCAAAGCCACAAGAACTGGAGGTGACAGTGACAGTTAGAGCATCACCAGGGGTCATCATGATATTTACATCCCATTTTGACCAAACAGACATTATCTGCATGGATAGAAATGGCAACTGTCATTTCCTGCAGGACTCCAGGCCCAGAGGGCAGAGGATGGCTTCCCAGTCAGTGGAGTCTAAGGGTGACCCTCAGCCTTTCACAGGTGCCTGTATGAGCCACAACCTGGACCATAAACTGAGCTATGGACAGTGGGCCTGAGCCTTGTGATTAGACCACAGGAACCACATCATCCATTGACAGTTAGTGAAGGGAAATGTGAGATAAATAAAAAATTATCAGACCAACAGACAACCAGATTAATGCTGAGTCTGATGTATACACTGCTGTATGAATAGGATTTCAATTTGAAATGCATTGAATAGCCTCTTTCTTGGTTCTCATGTGAATCACAGTATGTCATATTATGGGAAATCTTACTGGGTTCTCTTCCTTGAGTCTCATTGTGAAGGATTAACCAGATTGCTTTGACTTACTCAATTATTAACCAGGAAAACTTTGGCAGAGTCATTTCTGCCTTCCTAAGGGAGAATAGGCTGATTTTGCTGCCTCCTATTGCAACAAGGTTTCTAATTCCCAAAGTCAGTGATAGGTACAGGGATATGAATTTGGGCATGCTCCCTGGGGAAAGAGCTAAAGAAGCCCCAGACACTTCCAAGCAACCAGCCCTTAACCACCTCCCTGAACATGCCTCGGAAGCTGCTCCTTGTACTCAGTGGATCCTGAGCATCCCCTTCTGGGAACACTACAGATGAGGTTTATGTCTGGGTTAGCACTGCCTTCCCCCACTGCATGTCTTGCAGAGTAATAATCTGCCATTTCCTCATATTTCAGGCTATTTCATTTGCAGAAACAAATGGTTCTGGCCACTTCCCCTGGAGGTGGTGAATCAACCCTTCACAGAATCTATATAATTTGTGCTCTCACCATTCCAGTTAATGTATGAGACATACCCCAGCTGCTTCCCTAGAACTTGGCAGACCCAGTGCATGGCATAGTTAAAGAAGGTGAATCAGAGGCTGAGCAGGAGAGGAGCAGAGACCCTCCAGGCTTTCTCATATTCCCCCAGTCTTCACTAACCACACTTCACACAGGACACCTGCAACAGACAATAGAAGTTGATTCACAGTCACATACAAACACAAATGTACACATGCATATTAACATGGATGCATAACCAGTTTCTCAATAATATTGCTATAGGAAATTAACAAAAGAAAATCAGAGATCGGAGCAAACTTCATGTTGTTTGCATCCTCTTCCTCAGTCTTGGGCACAGAATAGGGAGCACTCAGGCACAGGGGAGGGTTCTACAAGTTCTGGGCCTGGACTGGCATTCAGGACCCTATGGAGGGGCCTCACTTGTATGTCTTTCCCAGAAGGCACATCAGTTCCCTCCCTGCACCTGAGATTCTCTCCTGGCCCTGAAGTCTCTGCATCCACAGCTCTGTGACAATAATCAGTGAAAAGTCATGGGCTGTTGAATGAATTTTAGTACTGAAAACAGTGTAGTACTTTCTCTTCCCTGCTCCTCCTGAAGAACTGTACTTATTTTCCAGGATGCTCTCTTTGTGGTGCCCACATGGCACAGAAGAGAGCCAGCATGTTCTCTTCTATGATCTTCCTATTGCAGGGAGTGGGAGATTGATTCTCTTTACTACTGCATGTCAGGGAATATGACGGCCACCCTGTCACTGGGGACTCAAAATCTATTTCCTTTGCCTCTAAGAGAAAGGACGCAGAGGTCAAACTGGGTCTGCATCTGGGAGCCCCATCTCAATTCCCAGGACAGACCAATTTTGTGGCAGATAACATCCAAGGGAGCTGAGTGGATTACCTGTGGATTACCACAGCCTGGAAGATGTGGGGTTGTGGTAGCAACCAGCTTCCTCAACCATGCTGTACATCTCACAGACCATTGCTCCTTTCCTCACTCCTGCTCTCCTCCCTGCTCTCCTGCAGTTTCTGGTTCAGGTTCTCATGCTATGGCTTTATTTCCTCATCTCAGGGGGAATGATTTCACCTTTGACAATTGAGTATAATGTTAGTTCTGTGAATTTTAATATACCCCTGTCATCCTGTTGAGGAAGTTACCTTCTATTACTATGTTTTCTGAGTGCTTTTATCCAAATAGTCTGTTGAATTTTGTCAGATGTCTTCTCTGCATTAACTGTGATAACCATGCAATATTTTCTTTCCTTCTGTTAATGTGGTATATGACATGGACTGATTTTCTTATGTCAAACAATGCTTGTATTCCCAGGATAAATCTTTCCTGGTCATGCTGTATAATTTTTTTAATATGGTTTGCTAATATTATATTGAGAATTTTTGCATCTATATTTTAAGGGTAATTGGTCTGTATTTTTCTTTTCAGAGGATATTTTCATCTGCCTTTGTTATTATGGAAATATTGGGCTCAATATGAGGAATAGTTACCTCATCATAATTTTTTGCAAAGTTTCAGAAGGTTTTCTGTTAGTTCTTCTTTCAATGTTTGGTATACTGCCCAGTGACGCTATCTGGTTTTTTACTTGGACAATATTTTTACTAGATTTTTGATTACTGATTCAATTTCTTTACATGTTACAGGTTTGCTGTGAGCTTCTATTCTTCTTCAGACAGTTTTGGTAAAATTTGTGCTTCTAGGAATTTATCCATTTCCTCTAAATTATCTAATATGTTGTCATACCATAGATCTTAGTATTAATAGTATTTTTGTATATTCCTTTTAATTTCTGCAAAATCCCTGGTACTGCCCCACCTTTCATTTTAGTTTTTATGTATTTGCATGTTCTTTCTTAATTTAACTATGGTTTCTTCTTTGATCCATTGATTAAGAGGGTGTTGTGTAATTTCCACATATTTGGGACTTTTTCCATTTTCCTTCATTTATTTATTCATAGTTTCACTCAATTGTGGTCAGAAAAGATGCTCTGTATAATTTCATTTCTTTCAAGTTTATTAAGACTTGCTTGTGACCTAAAATGTGGTCTATCCTGGGAAATGATCCATGTGCACTTAAGAAGAATGTATATTGTGATGTTATTGGGTGGAGTGTTCCTTATAATTCTGTTAGTTGTAGTTTGCTTATAGTATTTTTCAAGTCCTCTCTTTCCTTATCTGTCTTTTATCTGGCTATTCTATGAATTATTAAAAGCAGTGTATTGATGTTTCTAACTTATTATAAAACCATAGACTTTTCAATTCCAATTGTCCAACATGTTGATATATTTTGGGCTCTGCACTTAGGTGTAAATATATTTATAATTGCTAAATGTTATTATTGAATTGACTCATTTACTGGTATTTAGGATCCTCTTTTGTACTTGTAAGAGTTTTTTAATTAAAGTATGTTTTATGTGGTACTAGTATAGCCTCATCATCTCATAGTTATTAAGTTCATGGAAGAGCTTTTTCTGTCCTTTCTTATTCAATCTTTTTTTTAAACCATTTTATTGTTTTTTTCTTTATTTTTATTAGCGAAGTTGCGACTTAACAAAACAATCATGCATACCGTCCAGGATTCCCATATATCATTCCACCACCAAGAACTTACATTGCTGTGACACATTCATTACAATTGATGGATGAACATCATCATAATATTACTGTTATCTATAATCCATAACTAATATTTGCTGTATTTCTCTCCACAAGCTATATTATTATTAAAACCATTTATTAGTATTGTGCATTTGTTATAGTTATTGAGGGAATGTTCTCATATTTGGACCATTAATCATAGTTCAGCACTCACCATGTGGTTCACTGTGTTATATGGTACCCTGCCTTGTACAGTCTATTGTAAGACATTGTAAGACAGTAAGATATTGGAGAATAAGGGGAAGAATATGACACTGTACATACAGGACACCAGATATTATTATTTATTATTTTTTAATATTCCAAATTTTTATTTTATTTTTAGTTTTTTTTTAATTTTTACATATTTTATTTCATATATTTAACCCTATCATTATTATTTAATTTTCCTATTAATTTTATTTGACTATTTTGATAACTTCATTTTGAAGAACCTTTGGATCACAGAAGGTGACAATGGGAGCAGGGAAGGACCATTGTTATTGGGTGTCAGTGGTGGCGGATACATGGGAGGAACTTCACCTGGCCACACATATAAGGTATATAAATATGTTCAAATGTTCATGGGACATTGTCACAGTGGGTGAGACTCACACAATAACCATGAGAATATTGAATTCCCATCCTGGAGAGCTCTGCTACATTCTCTAATGGAGCAGCAAAAGTCCCCCAAGTGCAGGGACAATGACTGGCAAGAGAGAACAATACATTGATGGGCCCTTGATATTTATGATTAGGCTTATGAGCCTTTACTCTTGAAATTGAAACTTAGCCCAATGTTATGGGATGCCTAAGAGTTGACTCCTGAAAGTCTCCATTTTGCTCAAATGTGGCCTCTCTTTACACCAAACTCACCATATAAATGCATTACCTTCCCCGTACTGTGGGACTTTTCTCCCCAGGATGAGCTTTCTTGGAACCAAGGGATTACTACCAAGCTCCAATTAGCAATGCAACTGGGAAAAGACCTCATATAAAATGGGGAAAAGTTAAAGGAAAAGGATTTTATTTGTCTAAGAGACTTCAAAGTATGTCGAGATGTCATCCAAGAGGTAACGTTTATGCACATCTCAAAAGGATCTCATAGATTGCCAAAGTGGATACTGCCCCAAATGTAGGGTACCTCAGGGCTCTGGAGACACACAGATCCAATGTCCAGGGGAGATAGCTCCAGAGTTTGGTGCCTTGCCAGTGGACCCTCCTTTGGAGTTTGTTCTGAGAGTGACAATATGGGACTCAATTATTGGCTTCCCTACACTTGACTCATCTGTCCCATCTATTTAAACCTATATTTGGTGCTGGAGTTTGTAGGTGTACCTCCAAGAGACTGGAGTCTTTGGGCTTTCCATCTTCCAGCTGGGCCTGGAACCTCAGCAGAGTTGCAACACCTATTCTCCAGTTCACTGGACTCATTCAGGACAACTAACAAGGAGGTGAAGATTGACAATCACCACCAAGGAAATGAGAGGGCCAAAAATTGCAAGCAAGAGAGTCCCATCCATTGGCAGTATGAGATTGAAGCCTCCTCTCAATTAGAGGTGAAGTGGACATCACCATCCCAGAATCCTCAGGATTTGGGAATGAACTGTGGACTAGTGTGGACTTACTGGTATTCTACTATAGACATATTGTGATTCTAGCAATGGAAGAAATCACAACATTGATGTGGAGGAAGTGACTAGTGGAGGCTCTGGGTGCAGGGAGTTGGAAAATCAATTGTAATAATGGGGGCTTTTGGGGACATGGGAAACATCCTGAATGACATTGCAATAACAGATATAGGGCATTTTATATTGTCACATAACATGCAGAACTGTGTGAAAGATAGAGTAGCCTACAATGTGAACTATGGTACAAGCTCAGTGGCAAAGCCCCAAGATGTGTATATCAATTAAAATGAATGTGCCACACTAATGAAAGATTTTTTTTGTGGGAGAGTGTGGGAGGTGTATGGAGTGGGGCACATGGGAATCCCCATATTTTTGTGTAAAATTTATGTAATCTAAGTGTCTTATAAAAATTAAAAATATATTATAAAGAAAAAATGGTCCATAGAGGCTCTAAGACAGTGAAAATTGATATTGCTTAATTTTGGTGGATGATGGATGTATGTTTGAAAAAGATTTTATTCTGAAAGGAATAAAGTATCTTCCTGAAAAAAATACAAATGCAAGAATGTTCATCTATGAGTTGGAACAAGTTTGCTTCATATTACAAGGTGTTAAGTACATGGTGATACATGGGAAAATAAAACTAATGTTACTTATCAATTATTGTTAACACTAATATTGTAAGATCTTTTGCATCAATGGCAGAGAAGGTCCTATTTCAATGCCAAGGGTCAAGAATAAGGGTTTTTATGGGTTATGAGATTATTCCTTTTGCAGTAATGAAAACATTCTAAAATTGATTGAGGTGAGGACATCACATCTTTGTGATGAAACTGAGAGCCACTCTGTGTTCACTTTGGAAGGGCTTGTACAAAGCATGTGACTGTATAACACAATGAGCAGCATTGTGTGTGATGGACTGTGGTTAACAGTACAAATATGAAAATGCTAAATCACGACCTATAACAAATACACAATACTAATACATGGTGTTAATAATAGGGTAGTTTGTTGGAATAAAAAAATTTAAGCCTTAGACTATTTTTATCAGTAATATTTTGATGATTTTCTTTCATCATTTGTAGCAAATATTCCACAACAATGCAAGGTGTTGGTGGTGTGGTGATATGTGGGAATCCTGTGCATTATTCATGATTATTTTGTAAACTCACAACTCCTCTAATAGTAGTAGTAGTAATAGTAATAATAATAATAAAAGGATTGTGAATATACCTATTAAAAAAACATATAATGTAGAGAAAAATACTTAAATTTGACTTTGAACTCGTCCTCTTGTCCTGGTTAAAGGATGTAAAGCAATGTGGCCCCATCAACCTCAACCATATGATCCCAAGGACATCACATCTACACACCCCTTAGAAGACAGCAGTGCTTCTCCCACAGTTAATCCAGGATTTCTGACTTGAAATGAGCACACATACTTGTCTCCAAGTAGATGCAGCAGTTATGCAAGAATGGGAATCTCTCAAGGAGGTAAGTCAATTTCCAAATTTTCCACTAGAATTTCCAGGATTATACACTTTCACTACTGAAGGAATATATTACAAAGCATATATAGCTTTGATCTGAATCATTATGCAAGATATTAAAATTGCTGTCTCTGCCAGGGCTGTGCTTCAGGAAGAAAGGGAATTTTTTCCTCCCTTTTGAGTAGGATGGGGGAATAAATGAGTGAGGATAGTTTTGGAGAGGATAGGGAAAGAAATCCAGAGTTCTTAGACAATGGGGCATTTGGGACCAGTCACTTCATACAAGTTGTTATTCTGCTTCCTGTGTGTTGTGGTCACCATGTGGATGAACAATGGACCCAGTTCACAATGAAAGACCTGGTTGTGTCATCCAAAGTTGATAGCACACTGGGGGCCCACCAGCAGGTCTCCCCAAAGCCACAGGAAATGGAGATGACAACCTGGTAGGTTTGGGCAGCACAAGAGATCAGTCCAATATTTAATCCCATTTTGACCAAATAATCACTATCTGTATGTACAGAAAATGCCATTTGCATTTGCCCTGCCCCTCCCTGTCCTCCCTCCCCTGTAGCTTGGAGATTCCTGTCCTCATCCTGCAGTGGGAGCTGGGCCCAGTACACAGAACAGTCAGGAGTTTCCCTGCAATGTTTAAGTTGAGCATCAATCCAGCATTTT
>JAKSZT010054553.1:512651-539802 GCA_026826555.1 Tolypeutes matacus
TATTTGAAATATATACATTTTGACCATAAGCCTGCTTTAGTTAGCTCTTCAAAAATATTGTTTTTCTATTATCATTATCACTTATTCTCTGCAATTTTACCATCAATTTTTATCACTTTTAAATATTTTATTATGACCATTTACATTATTGAGATGTGTTAGCACACTGTGGCAGTAATTTGCATTACTTTCATTTCTGCAGATGTTCATTCTCTGTTCATGAATTTATTAGGCATTCATAAATATTCACTGTTAAAATGTTTATTAATTGTTACTGAATTTTTTAAAGTATTAATAAAAATGGTCTGAGAACTAAAAAGTTGAAATCTTCTGACCCATGGATCCCACAGCAGAATTGGGGCAGGGACACCATCACCCGATGAACTAAACTAGACTTATTATTATTCTAGAAATAGAAGTGTCATTGATATATAGGCAGTGGCCACCAGAGATTTTGAGGGGAGGGAGAGGGAAGAATAAGTGTAACATGGGGACATTTTTGGGACATTGGAATTGTTCTGTGTGAATTTGCAATTACAGATACATTTCATCAGACCCTATAAAATTGTGTGGTGCAAACTGTAAATCATAATGTAAACTATAAACCATGGTTAGTAGCAATGCTTCAGTGTGTGCTCATGAATTATAACAAATATACCACAGTAATGAAAGATGCTGTTAATGTGGGAAAATGTGGGATGGGAGGGGGTGGGGTATATGGCAATCCCCTATAGTTTTTATGTAAAATTTATGTAAACTAAAGCTTTTTTAAAAATAAAAATAAATGAATGTTATTGCTTAGATTTAAATATATATATATATATATATATATATATATATATATATATATGTCTCCACTTTGCAGCACACTGCATTCAAGGCTATGTTCCTGAAATGTTAAGATAAAGGGAGGCTTTCAAAAATGACAGGGTCTAAAATATTCCCTGTTCAGGTAGGGACACTGAGCCTGAGGAGAGAATGAGATGCCCCAGGCATGCAGGTGTGACATGTCAGGGACAGAACCAGAGGGCACCCCATGTGCAGCTGTGCAGAACAGAGGTGAGGACTCACATAGATGCCTAAATTCTGGATCCCTTGCTGACAATACTAATCAAAATGTTAATAACAGTAATTAGCTCTACTCCACTAATATGAAAGTTAAAAATAAAATGTCTGCTGTGACCCCCAGTTTTTGTCCTGGAAGACTGAATCTCATAGAGGTGAGGTCACATCCTCATGGTCACAGGGATGGAGGGGATGGAGCTGTGCTCTTCTCTCTGCCTCTACTGACTCCTAGGATCTCAGCCTCAATCTGAGGATTCAGTGACTCAGGCCTCAGTAGGGAACTCCCAGGTGATTGTCAAGGGCCTGATTCTTGGCAAGGAGTTGCCCTCTGGTCATTGTGAGCTTGCCCCTCCTGCTACAAACCAGTCACTGTGCTGTTATATTGACAAGGATTTGCATATTATTTCCCCTGATGTGGAAACCATTTTCACTGAGTTCATAATTCTCTGGCATTGACAGAGAAAACAGAAATTGGTCTTTTCTGGGATCAATGAATGGATCTATGATTGGATTCCTAAGGCTGTGGTAAAAAGTAACAAAAATTGGATGGCTTAACAAATAGACATGTATATTCTAGCAGATCTGGAGGCTATAAACCTGAAGGATGAGGGAGAGTATCCTTTGCATCCTCTTCCTAGGCAATCATGTTTTGCCTCAAATCATTCAGCTTCAATTCCCAACTCAGTCATCAAATGGCTTCTTCCTAGAGGCCAGCTGTCTGGATCCAATTCTTCCCTTTATAAGGACAGCAGTCTTATTGGATTAAGAACAAATCTAATCCACTTTATTTTTTTATTTTTATTTTATTTTATTTTTTTAAAGATTTTTATTTATTCATTTATCCCCCCCTTGCTGCTTGTGCTCGCCGGGTCAGCCAACCACGCCGTGCGGGCGGGCCTGCCCTCACCAGGAGGCCCCGGGAACCGAACCCCGGGCCTCCCATATGGTAAACGGGAGCCCCACTGATTGAGCCACAGCCGCTTCCCTCTAATCCACTTTAGATGCACCTTAGCAGAAGCATCTTCAAAGACCTATTTCTAAATAAGATCATATTCACAGCACAGGTTAAGGTTTCAACATATCTTTTGGGGTGTCATAATTCAACCCATAAATTTAATCCAGCATATCTGGGAGCTGAAACACTCCCATGGGTGGTCTGTGTATGTAGATCAGAGGGGTTTGTGTTCCTTAAAGTTCCTCCTAAAGGAGAGAGTCTTCTCACTGATTTGAATGGAGGAAAGTGAGCAGTCTCTGAGAACCATTGTCTGAAAGATAGGTTAACAAGGGAGAGAAAGAGAAGAGTAGGCTTTGAGCCATCACCCATATGGACATAATCTATGGTAAAGGGATAGAGTATAGCTGCATATTGAAGGATAGGACAGATGGGTAGTGATATTACTGGGTTTGGTGGTGCAGGGTTGACAGGTGGGTAGATTAGGAAGGGCAGGTTGGAATACACAGGACATGTAACTATGAATCTTGTCATTCCATGAGGCAAGACAGGGGAGTGTCATATGCCCCAGGGGCGTGGGGAGGAAGGAACAGTTAAGATCAAATGGGGTATTTAGTGGTCATGGGAAAGCTTTTTCATTACCTTACAGTAATGGACACAGGACATGGTAAATATCATAAAAAATTATTAAACTGCACCATCTAAATTGTGAACTATACTGTAAATCATTGACAATGTTTAGTTGCTATATTTTACTATCTGTATGACAGTTATAACAATGCTAACATCCATATTTTTAAAAAAGTGTTTTAATATGGGGTGGGGAAGGGGAAGCGAGGTTGGGTATGTGGGAATCTCTAGTATTCCATGTGTGACTTTGCTGTGACCTAAAACTCCTTTGAAAATTAAATGAAAATTTGGGAGACAGTGGGGAATGAGAGGGGGAAGGTGTCACTGTACACTGGACATCCGATATAAGACTGATAAAAGGAAAAAAGAATTTTTTTTAAATGAATTTTTTTTTGTTTTTTTCCCATTGTTTTGAATGTCCCAATCTGCTAATTATATTTCATTTTTAGTTTAGTTTTTTTTTTCTTCTGAGTTTCCCTGTACTTATCTCTTGCATTTAAGCTTATCATTATTATTTCTTTTTCCTATTAATTGTATTTGGTTATTATATGGGCTTCATGTTCAAGGAAGTTTTAGATCACAGAAGGGTTACAATGGGGGCTGCAGAGGATCTTTGTTGGGGGGTGTCAGGGATGGGGGATTCAGGTGTGTAAGTTCATCTGAATATACATGAAAGATATATAAAATTGTTCAAATGATCAAGGGTTGGGGCATGGTCACAGTGCGTAGACAATCACTCAATAAATGAGGGAATCTGAATTCGCAGCCTGGAGAGCTCTGCCACATTCTCCAAGGGAGCAGCAATTTTCCCCGGAGTGCAGGGGTAGTGTCTGGCAAAAGAGGATGGCCCACTGATGGGTTCTTGTTATTGATGATGAGCCTTATGAGTCTTTGCTCTTGTAATTGAAACTTAGCCCACTGTTATTGGGTGCCTGAAGGTTACGACCTGATAGCCTCCTTATTGCTCAAATGTGGCCTTTCTCTAAGCCAAACTCAGCATATGAATGCATTACCTTCCCCCCAATGTGGGACATGTCTCCCAGGGATGAGTCTTCCTGGCAACGAGGGATGAATACCAAGTGCCAACTGGCAACACAATTGGAAAAAGACCTCAAAGAAAAGGGGAAAAAGGTAAAGAGAAATGAGTTTATGTGGCTAAGAGACTACAGAGAGAGTCAGGAGGTCATCCCAGAGGTAATGCTTATGCACAGTAGGATCTCATAGAACAGCAAAGTGGATATCACCCCACACAGAGGGGCTCCTGAGAGCTCTAGAGACACCCAGGTCCTATATAATGGGGGTTAGCCCCAGAGATTGATGCCTTATTTGTGGGCTCTACTTTGGAATCTTTGCTCCTGAGAGTGATAGAGTTGGACTCAAATAAGTCCTCCCTGCACATGGTCCAACAGTCCCTTCTATTCAAACCTATATGTGATGTGGGAGTTTTTAGGTGTACTTCCAAAGACTGGAGCCTATGTGTCAGCTGTGCCTGGAATCTCAGTGGAGTTGCAACTCCTACCCTACAGCTCAATGGACTCATCCAAGTCACCTGGTGAGGAGACAACGAAGGGCAACAGCCATCCCAGGGAATGGAGAGGGCCTGCAGCTGTAGGCAGGATAATCCCATCCACTGTATCCATGGGATATAAGCCCTCTCTCACTTGGAAGTGGAGTGGACATCACCATCCCAGTCCCCTCAGGATTGGGGGAAGAACTATGGACTAGAGAGGACTTAATGGTATTCTGTTGTAGACATATTGTGATTCAAGCAATGGAAGAAATTATAATCATGAGGTGGAACAGGTGGCCACTTGATGCTCTGGGGCAGGGAGGGGAAGGGCAGTTGAAATAAAGGGGCTTTTTGGCGACTTAGGGGTTGTCCTGAGTGACGTTGCAGCAACAGATGTAGGCCATTTTACATCAGCATATACCATGCAGGACTGTGTGGGTGAGAGTGTGGTCTCTGATGTGAACTGTGGTCTATGCTTGGTGGCAAGGCCCCAGGATGTGTATATCCATTGTGGGTGATGTGCCACACTGATGAAGGATGTTTGTGTGGAATGTTGTGCGAGGTGTGGGAGGTGGAGAACATGGAAATCCTTGTAATTTCTGTGTAATATCTAGGTAATCTAAGCACCTTAAAAAAATATATATATATATAATAAAAAATAATAAAAAAATAAAGGAGAGAGTCTTGAGGTGCAGGGTGTCCAATCAGAATCAGCTGTACAGAGGGAATGAATATGTTTAGGAATCTGCTAGGAATGACACAAATAAATGGCAAAAAGGATTATCATGAACAATTTCAACTCTACAGTAATTGTTGAAAGTACATTGTATAAAAGCATTTTCAGATATAAGAAATTTACCTGAAATTTAGTGAATCAATGACATTCTGAATTATGGCACATATTGAATGGACCCAGTTTGTATGAATTAAATGTGTTTGATACATTTAGCTGTGACTTGAACATTTTAGAATATAAAATAAAATCAGATAAAAGAGGAGAAAATGGATCTGAATGTTTATTGGGAAGACTAGAGGGTCCTGTGTTTGCATTAGATATTTGATAAATATATAGAACCATGAGAACAGAGGCACATTGATTATATTTACAAAGTCATCCTAGTACTTTAGCTGTATCCAGCTCACTTACCAGCTGCTTTGGCAAGTTTCATGGAAAAAGAAACCCTGTTCTTGGAAAAGTGTGGTCCCATGAAGGGAATGTGTCCTCCTAGGACTTGGCAAGCATCCCCCTCCCAAAAGAGTCTCAGAGCACCAAGCATCCAGGGAACTCTTCTGGCCCCTTGGATCTTTACATACACAGATCCTTCCCATATGCAAATCACCAATTAGTCCAACAGATTAAATGACAGCACACATAGACATATTCAGGATCTCTCTCAACTAGAGAAATAGTCCCCAAATGTCCTGGCTCTCATCAAGAGGATCCTTCAACCCTTGTGGTTCTTCCTTTTTGTTGTGGCAGCTCCCAGATGTGAGCACCTCAGGATTCAGACAAGAAGGTAATGGGGTGATGTATCAGATCATAGGGCTCACTGTGGTTCTCCTTGTGCTCAGGTGCCCTGTCCCAAGTGAAGCTGCAGGGGTCAGTACCAGGATTGGTTAAGCCCTCACAGACCCTGTCCCTCACCTGCTATTTCTGCGGCATCTCCATCACAACCAATGATTATTGCTGGCATTGAATCCATCAGCCTCTGGGGAAGGGGCTGCATGAATATGTGACAATGGGGCATACACTATGTCCTTTCCTTCAGGAGCTGAATCTCCACTTATAAAGACATGTCCAAGAACCATTTCTCTCTGCAGACTGAGCTCTCTGATAACAGAGGCCATGGCCATGTGTTATTGTGCAAGAAACACAGTGAGGGGAAGTCACTGTGTGGACACATACCTCCCCATGTAGGATGGTGCTGGGCAGGAGGGACACGTGGATCATACCTAGTGTAGGGACCAACTCCGGCCTCAGGGGCAAAGAAGATTTGGGGAAACATGGGATTCTTGTAATTATACAGGGTTTCCTTTTCTAGTTTAAAAGTAGTTAACCCCTTGGGATTCTCCACTGTATCTATTCTAAGTAAGGCATCATGTTTCCAAATTTTGAACACAGAAAATGTATCTGTAATGCTATTATTAATTAAATTATAATGTGTTCACACATATGATTTCATTTTCTTCATTTTGTTCTTCTGGATTTGAGTGGATGTATGAACAAACTTTGATTCAACTAACACTGTGACACTGTGCAGTTAATTTTTTGGAATAAATTTTCTCTCCTGGCTCTGCCCAGGCAAAATATAATAATAATAATAAAAGTTGAATATTCATAATTGTTTAATCACCATAAGAAAAGATTATTTTATGGTAGTATAATTTTATCTGAATTGAAAATTAAAGCCCACACTTACTTTTACCAGCATTGAACATGTATATCCCTCCTCTAGCAGTCTATTTAATGATTTTGGTTTCCAGGCTTAGCTCCCTACCACCATGATGGGGCCCATGCCCTCAGAGTACAGGTCCAGAAGAAGGGTCTATCTGTCATGGCCCCTGGTGCATCATCCAGGTACCTCATCTTGTTCTCTCCATCAAGAATGGGGTTCCTGCACTTATTAAGCTTGTACATGATCCAAACTCACATCAGGCTTATCCTGATGAGGACAGATAACCTGATGGACTGGAAAAGCACCCCAATTCTCATTGGGAGCAAATTCCTCATGGGGTGGTCAGAGCCTCCTCTGTTGTCAGGAACACTGGAAGTTCTTCAAACATATCAACAATGTGGAAAGTGCTGCATTGTATAGAGATAAATGAGAAGAGGAAATGTGGGCCATGGTGGGTCTGAAACCTTGATTCTGTGCTGTCAGGTGGGCCTCTTCATCAGCCAACACTTGGGCTCACTTGCCTCAATTGTTCCATGGAGCTGGACTTTGAAATCTGTACCTCCTCAGACAACCACAGGGCCCAGTGTCTTTAACCTGGACCTACACCTAGGAGACCACAGGCCTGCATGATGACACCTGAATAGGAGCTGAGGGAGACAGCAATAAAGGGTGGAATTGAAACAGTGTCTTTGGGGATTCCTGTTCAAGGCAGGCTAGAACCATGATTCAGAGCTGGAAACTAGCATGACAAGTTGACTGGTCATAAGCCATGCTCAGCACTTGACCATGTTCCAGTTGTTCTCAGAAAGGAAGGCCTTCACAGCCCTGTCTGTGGCAGCCAGCCATGGACCACTCAGGAGCCAAGCATCCAGGGTGGGACAGGGATGCTGGTCACTGCCACTGAGCAATTCACTCATATTTTTTCTGCCATAACTCCTCAGTCTCTCTGTCTCACTCTTTTCTAGATGATTTATAGTGCTCCCCTAGCCTCTGGAGACCCAGAATGTTCATTAAGGCAGTGACTCCCTGTCCACTGGCTGGAGGAAGTGTGGGTCCTTTAGCTCTCTACTTCATCATCTTCCCAAGAAGACACCTCCCCCTAAATGATTTTGATAAGACTTTGAACTTAGATTTGTTACCAAAACAACTTAAAGCCTTGAGGACATTGGGGTGGATTAAACATATTTTGCATGTTGAAATAACCTGACATTTTGCAGTCCAGAGGGAAGACTTGGAATGAAACATGTACTCTGAAGATCATGTACAAGATCTTCAGAGATGTTATTAGTTAAGGTGTGGACTCATTTGTGAATAGGATAGATATGAATCTTATGGAAATGAAGCCCATTTGAATGATTGTAGCACTTAATCCATATTACTGGGTGATTAGGAGCAAAGGAAATTTGAACATAACTCAGTAGAAGTCACAAGTCAGTGAAAGCAGACATCAGAAGAAGCCAGAAAATGAGGTAGATTGTTGTGTGACAGGGACAGAGATGGAAGCCAGGGAATCCTAAGAATATTGGGAAGTCAGCACCAGAATGCTATAGACTCTGCAAGAAACTTGGCCTGTAGAGGCCTTTATTTTGAACTTGTCATTTTAACAATTGTGAGAAAATCAATTCTGATTGCTTCAACTAACCAAGTTAAAAAACAGTTGTATTTGTCATAGTAGCTCTAGAAAATGAAGACATATACTAATAGAATAAGATAAAATATTATTCCACCCCAAAAATGTAAATGCCTTTTATTACTTTGGAATGTACTAGTTTCCTCATATTACTTTACCATGTATTCCTCTTTGTGAAGAGGAGATTAATATTTATTGGATGCTTGGATGTCATAATTTTATTTCTGATTTCTGGAAATATTTCTATTAAATATAATTTCATATATCTAATTAGTTTCCTCTGTGCTGCTATCTCTTTTTGTCTTTCCTGTTTACTCAAGTTAGAGTTTAATTAAATGCAAGATTTATTTCTATTAAAGGCCTTAACCTATGTTATACTTTCCAATATTTTTTTATGCTTCACACACATCTGCTATTATCCATATTAGTTTCCTGTTTCAAGAGTTTTTAGTTTAAGAAGTTATATTGTTCTATCTTCTTCTTTGGAAACATTATACTATTTATTCTGAAACACCTTTTTAAAAAATTATACAGTGAATGTTACATATTTTTTTGGTACAATTGCCTTACCTTCTTCCACCATTTTTTTAAATTTTCTTTTTAAATGATAATATTAATCTTCAAGCAGTTTTACAGTCCCAGAACAGTTGCAATGTTAGTGCATAGTATTGTTGAATAACTCTTGTCCTGAATCACCTATTATTTTCTTACATTTCTTTGCCTCATTTGAAATGACTAAGAAGATATTATCTGTATGTTACTATTAACCAATTTCCACATTTTACTCACTTTCACTAATTTTTCCATAATGTCTTTCAATTGTTCTATGATTCCTTCTAGGATATCATATGACATATCATTACATGGCTCCCATACTTTGTGACTTTCTCTTCAGTTTTCAATGTTTCATGACCTTGAAAGATTTGAATATTGATGACATTTTTTAAGAATTCCAGACAGTTGTTAATTTTTTATGTATTTTTTATCATTATTCTGAGATTATAGGTTTTAGGAAGGGCACAGAAATAAAGTGCCATTTTATGAAATTTTATCAATAGTATGTAATATCAACATGATATATCACTGTGAGATTGACTTTAATTACCTATATGGGCTAGTGTTTGCTGGGTTTTTCCATTGGGAGTGTGCTTTATTTCCCCCTTTCCATATTCTTCTCTTTGGAATCAAGTCTCTAAACAGTGCCAACACACATAGGGAGGGATGATTAAGCTTAATGATTTAAGCTTCATGATACTTCATTTCAATATCTACATTAATTATTGGAATTACTCTGTAGGGGAGATAGTCTCTCCCAGCTCCATAATGATTTTTAATTATTTATTACATGATTTGATTCAGTATTTATTATTCAATATTTATTTTATACTTTGGGTTAATAGAAAATACCAAATTATTTATTTTATTCAAATAGTTCCGGGTTTGGCCATTGAGAGCTCTTTCAAGTTGCCTTACATTTCCTTTTGAACTGTCCCATCCTCTTGTTTTTACATACTTCTTCACATTTCAGCATTCCAAGTCACTACAAGCTCATTTTCAGGTCTAGACATTTATACAAGAGACCCTGGTTCCTTACATTGGATAAAGGTATTTGTAAGCTAAGATATTGGCACCAGTTGTATGTATTGTCATTTGGCAGTAATTTATTTTTTATCTCAATAGACAGATTTGGGGATATATTTATGTATGCTTATCCATGTCCATAAGCATAAAATATTTTGGAATCTTGACATTTGAAACAAATTCTGAAACAAAGGCAAAGAAAATGCATGAATCAGACATAATAACAATAGTAGATGATCTGTTTCTTGTGGCAACTTACCATTCTACTTCACTGTCTGTTCCTCATCTCATATCTGAATTTATATGAAGACCCTAATGAAGCATTAATGGGGGTTAAAAACATGGGCTTTGCTTAGGAATTACCTCACTGTGTTCAAGAGTAGCTGCACAGACTTGGCCATTGAACTGTAGCTCCACTCACAAATATCCCTGAAATATGTCAGAGAATGGAATTATTGCCTTGGCAGGGTCATGGGTACAGATACAGTGTAAACCAGGGCCCAGGATGAGGCCATTTTAATATAAACAATAGCTGCGCTGAGAAAATCTCATCTCACACAATTTTCTGGCCAGTTATTCTCCAACTAGAGCTATTTGGAACAGCTATTCAAACTTATTCATCTCAAGGTTCTATTAACAATATGGTAGGTTGTTTTAGACTACCATGAAATTCTGACAACTGTGTAAATAATTTCAGCCTGATTGAGTCCTATTACTTCTCTCCTTGATGTGACAATGCCCAACCATACGTTCTCCCCAGATTGATGCTTATTATAACTGTTAAGGGCTTCTCTCTCTTTTTTCAGACCTCACTATTTACTACAGATACCATGTTGCACCTAGGCCCGATTGTCCTGGAAGCAATAAGTGATGTGTGTGTGTCAGTGTGCAATTCTGTGTGTGTGGTGTGTTTGGTGTATCCAAAGTAGGATTTACATCTACTTGCATGGCAAGAGACACAAATGCACTCAGGGAAGCCTGAAATCTTCAGAAGATTGCTTCCTTCAGAAGGGTAGGGTTGTGCCTCCACCAGCAGTTAGAGGTGAGGCAATTTAAATGTTCAGAGTTATCCTTCTCTTCCTTTCTGTACCCACAACCCAATCCCATGTTCAGGCTTCCAACTTTGATATTAATGATCTTTTCAGTAAAAAATTTAGGGAAGGGTTGAACATTTTGTAAACCTTAAAACCAGAGCCTGGTTTGTACTCAGCCTTGTCTACCTGGATCTACAGGAACAAGAGATTCTACCAAGACTGCATGGAGAACCCAAGTATCAACATAGTATCTTTTAGGTTACAGTCTTTCACTGTACTTACGTGTGTAAAATATTAATTGACTTTCTGCTGAGGAGGAAGCACAGTGCCTCAACAATGCATATGGACCCACTCTCTCTTGGCTAATCAATCACCCATTATCCATCAAAGACAAGTGCTTTCCTTCCTACCACTAGTCTGGTGAGATGGCTTTCCTCTCACCAAATTCAAATTATTTCTTCAAGTTTTATTTCTAAGAAAGTTATTCCAGACCTAACTACCTTCCATAAAATTAAGTTATATCCTTCATCATTCTATACAATTCCTTCATAATTATTGCCATATTGAAGTATCATTTTTATAGGTTTCTATGAATTTAACACTCCCTCAAGACAAGGGTTCAGCAAATAATTTCTTAAAGGGCCAGATAATTAGTTTAGATTTTTGTGGGTCACTTAATATCTATGGCATGTACTCTATGCCTGTGAAGTGTGAAAGCAGCCATCGACAGTGATGCTAAGTATGTCTGTGGGCCAAAAAAAAATGTTTATTCAAAAGTCCAGGCAGTTGATCTATGGGCCATGGTTTGCTGACCCTTACTCTAGCCTGAAAGCTCTATGCAGAAAAATACTTTTCCTGATTTTCTTCACCAGCCAGTGCTCCATGAAACATAACACTTCACACACCATAGTCCCATAGGAAAATGGGTTGAGGGAATACCCAATAGATATTTATGTTGCTAAATAAGAATTTCAGGAATAGAGAGAAGAAAAATAAAAATAAAATGGCCTTATACATTGTTCCTGGATCCAAAATATAAACCTATAAAACTTTTTCTCTGCCTTAATATTCAGACAGTGTCTGGAACTCACCAGCCAGGGATCGGGAGTGATGTGACGAGACTCCAAGGTAGCAGCTGCAAGAAAGGACCACCTCATGTGGTTGGGGGTATATCTATAAATGTCCATTATTTCCTCATTTCTTTTCTGCCCATGAGCCTGAAATTCTCACAAGATGCCCTTGCCTGGGCTGCCCAGAAAGTTAGCACCTGAGTGGAGGGAGGGAAATTGATCTTCTAGGGCATTGGGAAGAAACCTTTTCCTGAAAGGTACACAACCTAGAAGCTCCTCCTCAGAGCTTACCCCTTTTGCTCTCTCAAGGCCACATGTAAATATCCCACTAGTTGAAAACATACTGGATTCTTATTAACTTGCTGGCTAGCATACCCTGTGAGAAACTCACATTCAGAAATTGTGACTTTCATAAATATGTCTTGTGTTTAGTTAAGGATAGCATTGTCTGAGGTCCAGCTACTAGATTCTAATGCAGGGATGGGGAGAACCTCTCATACCATCACAATAACTTGCACATCTGGATTCCAACTCAACATTATCACATTTTATGGATCTGCCAAACCCAGATGAGAAACTCTAGTATGTGGGCAAAATGGCCAGTGATGGATGTAATAACTACAGCCTTGCCTTCAAATCTCACTGAGAACAATGGCAAGGGCCTAATGTATTTGAAATTGAGTAGTCTGAAACTTGAGGACACAGGCATTGATTAATGAGCAAGATCAACACAAGCTGCTGCAGTGAAGGGCAGATAGGCAGAAGTCTCTCCCTTTGGGATGGCTGTAGCATACTGGGCTGCTGTGAGCACTCAGTACATGCTGACTACAAAGTCCTAATTCTAGGAACAAGTGCAAGAAGAACATGGAAAATATCCCCTGTTATGTCCTGAGGTCTCCATTTTATACAACAAGAAAGTCTTTCCAGGGACTCTTCTACATTCTGAGGAACAAATGGGCACCTTGGTTGTTCTTGCAAAGACAAGGGAAAGACAGATCAAACAAAGAATAAACCATCTTTCCAGTGTGTGAGCTTTGTGAAACACAAATAGTTGTCAGAGAGATATCCACAGAAATACTACAAGCATGACCTTAGTGTTCACTTAATTTTCAAAGTCTGATTACCTCAGTTTCAAATAGTCTGTGTTCTAATGAATAGTCACACAAATGTCATTTATGAATATATGTATTTGACAATGCCTTGTAATGACTTTTCTGCTTGATGCAGTTTACACAGTGTTCGGGCTTGTGTCATGTACCACAAATTTATGTGTTCTTTGCCATAATCCACGTTATTGTGGTGTGAACCCATTGCACATAATATCTCTTGAGGATGTAATTTTAGTTAATATGTGGCATAATGGTATGAAATTGGGTCTTAATATGGACAACTGGAGTCTTTATAAGCATAAGAAATTCAGATATAGACAACAAAATGTCAGAGATGTAACCAGAAACCAGAAGTATATGGGAACCTATAAGAGAAAAGAGAAGACATCACCATGTGATGGGATATGAACAGAACACACAGAATTTCCAGTCATCCAGAAAGCTATGGAACTTCAGAGGAATTAAATCTTCTGGTCTCAAAAACCATGAGATAATTAATGCCTATTGTTTAAGCCAACCCATTGTGTGGTATTTGCCATACAAGCCTGGAAACTAAGACAGTGTAGGGTACTGTAAAATGAATTGCTGCTATTACAAATACTGAAAATGTGGAAATGGCTTGGGAACTGAGTAATCTGTAGAGGTTGAAGGCATTGTGAGGTGCTTGATAGAAAAAGCCTAAATTGATTTTACAAAAGTACTCATAGTAATATTGAAATATGAAGGCAGAGAAGGAACTGTTGAAAGTGTTATTGGAAATTGGGGGGAAAGCAATCCTCAATATTAAGTGGCAAATAATTTGGATTGGAAGTGAACCTTGTATGCAATGACCTTGGATATTTAGTTGAGGGCATTCCCAAGCCAAGTGTAGAAGGTTCAGCTTGGATTCTCCTTGTGGCTTATAGGAAATTGTAAGAGGAAAGGGTTAATCTGAGAATTACTCTCTAAGCATAAAGGAGCCAACAATTCTTGGTTCATAAAATGCTCAGTATATCCAGATAGCATGCTCTGAGAACTGGGCCAAAAGATGACCTATCAAGAAGTTCTCTCAACTTCTGGGAAGGCATCAAGCAGAGAATAAGGCTCCTTATGAAAGTTTGACTGAATAAACATATACTAAAATGGTGTGGATGAACATGGACCCAGTCAGGAATCTCAGAGGGAGAAAGGATTGGAAATGCAGTTATCCAGGAAGGATCTGTTGAGCGTAGGTTTATCTGATGGCTTGAATCCCCTTGAGCTGCACACAAAGCTGCCAGTGGTTTTGGAAAATTTTTACTGTTAGAAACACTGCTGTTGTTTGAGAGGGTGGGGCCTGAACACATTTTTCAGGTAAAGTGAGAATGCAATTCCCGTGATCTGAGAGGGTGAGATCTAGACCCTAGCATTCAGAGAGAGCATTGGGACTGTGATAGCACATATAGAGAGTGAAGCTGCTGATTTAACAGGCCTGGAGTACAAAGCACCCATCCACAGGTGACCCTCACACCTTGAAATATAATGGAATTCACCCTGCTCAGGTTTGGTCTTGCTTAGGACCCATGACACCTGTTTTCCTACCAAATTATCTCTTTTACAATGGGAATGTACTTCCTGTTGTTACACTATTGTATTTAGAAAAAGGAAAATGTGTTTTCTAAGTTTCACTGGTAGAAATTTTGTTGCAGGACAAACCACATCCATAAATGACTTTAATGATTCTTTGGTTTTATATTTGTTCTAAGATGGCTTAAGGTTTTCTGATGTTATGACAGAATTAATGTCTTTAGCATTTGGGCATATGTTTTAGTTTTCTGGCTACTAAACATTACCATAGAAAAGGAACTTATTGACTCATGCTTCAGAGGCATGAAGGCTTGCTTCCTCCCAAGGTCAGCATCTCCTAGTAGGCAGGCAATCTTTGGGGTTTCTTGGATTTTCTGTCACATGACAATGCACATGGCAGAAACTTCTTTTTCTTCTGAATTCCCTTGACATCCATCTTCTGGCTACTCCCTGTGACTTCTTCCCCATGTTCAATTTCCTTTGCTTTTAAGTAAATAAGCACATTGGATTGTGGCCCACGTTCACTCAGTTTGGGCACACCTTAAATTATAACATAGGTGGAGATTCTCTTTCAAATGTCTTCACATCCACAGGCCCAGGGTTTGGGACCTGAACATGTCTTTTTATCAGGGACATAATTCTATCCCCAACAGAAATTCATGTATTGTTTTCATTTCTAGAGATCTGACTTTGGTGGCTTGAGTTATGTTCTCCAAATTTAGACTTGTTCTTAATGTTAGTATTCATTCGTGTGTGTGAACCCATCATAAAGTAGATTTCTGGAAGCTGTTATTTTTTGTTAAGTTGTGGCACAACAGAATGAAAATGAGGTATAATGTGTATTACACAGGTTCTTTATAAGCAGAAGAAATTCAGAAAGTGAAAGTCTCAGGGAAGAACCAGCAGCCAGAAATATGAAGGATCCAAGAAGAAAAAGGAGAGGACATAGCCAAGTGATGGAAAAGCTGAAATATCTCAAAGATTGCCAGCTTCTGACCACAGAAGGAAACAAGTCTTCCAGTCTCCAAATCCATGAGGAAAATTAATTACCATTTTTAACTGACTTAATATGTGATTTTTATAATGACAAGTAAATTAAGATGCACAAGCAGTTGAATTGATTACATTCATTAAAGTTTCAATGCCTCTTGCCCACAAATATGCAGGGTACACAAGCAGGTCACACCTGAACACAAGGAATCCTGAGAGAGGAAGAGGTGCTGGGACCATTGGTATACCTCATGACCTCCTTTTAATACCAGAGTACAGGAAGTACAAGATGAATGAGAACCTGTTTGGATTTGTGCAGGGAGTAGGAACAGAACAAAGAAATCATCAATTCAGTTATGAATAATAATTTTCTATCTTTGATAAAACTTCTGCTCAAAACATGCTGGAAGGATCATGGTCCACTTTTTCCTCACATCCTGGAGGAGAATATTCACCCAGCCATGCTAGAGGTAACAAATCCCCTGTTGAATAGCCCAAAGAACTGCCCAATCTCATGCAAATCTCAAAGGCTGATTTTGAATATGAGCCCAGTTCTGTGGTCTCTGGGAAGCATGTTCCAATATATATGTGCATCAAAATGTTATTGTAGGGTGTGCTGAGTGGGATGTTAGGAGGAAAATAAGGCATGAGCTCATCATAAACTGTGTTCCTGAGAAAGGAGAGAGAAGGGAAAGTCAGGTATTTATCAGTGGGGGCTTCTCATAGGCTTAGATTATATTATCTTAAAATCTTTCTCTGTGGACTGGTAGTTTCTCTGACCTGAATCTCCAGGCCCCTGAAAAAAAGGGAGAATCATCCCAGGGGATGGGTTCAGGCTTCCTTTTCTAGAGTCTAAGTCAGAGACTGAGGCCCTGAAGACCTTCCCTGCTTTATAATTTGGCATCCTATGTGTGAATGAGCTTCCAGTACCTGTGCATTGTTTCCACACTCTGTGCTGTATTCTCCATGTATCACATATGTTGTCCAAAATACTGAGATTCCTGAGTACATTCTTCCGTTTGTTACTTCTCCCTTTGAGAGCATCTGAGATTTCCAATAAGGGTGACCTAGGTAAGGTGTATGCTAGTTGTCACTACTGATTTTTATTCCCATGTTGTCCCCAGATCCCTGGCCCAGGCTCAGCTATATGAGTCACACACAGACCTTGAGAAGCCCTCATAGATCTTGTGTCTCACCTGCACTGTCTGGATTCTCCATCACAATCTTTGGTTCCTGTTGGTTTTGGATCTGTCAGGCCCTGTGAAGGACTGCAGTTGTGGAGCAAAATATAGTGTAATGGAAATACATACTATGATCCACCCCTCTGTAGTAAATTCTCCATCTCTAGATACATATACACAAACACCCAAGTTTCCCTGTAGCTGAGCTTTGACTGCTGAGGTTACAACTGTGTACTACAGGGTGGGCACATAATAAGCAGAAGTGTGTGTGTGAGCCCAGACATGAACTGTTGGTGTTCAGGAATGAGGTCCATGAAAATGGTGCAGTGGATGAGAAAAAAAGAATAAGACAAAGAGAAGAAAAACTGGGATCAGGGGACTCTCCATCCGATATGGAGAGAAGAGCCCAGCCACCTCATAAAGTGTGGCTTTTAATTGGCTTTAGAACAAAGAAAATACGTGTGAGCATGGGCAAGGGCAATAGATACTTGACAGTTACATTTTACTGAAATTAACAAGTCTTAAATGTTAATGGCTCCGTTCCTCTTTTCCTTCCTGCAATTCACAGACATTGTAAATCTTACAAGCTCAGGATGTTTCCCCACCCAGTTCCTATTAGCATGAGACTGGAGAGCTAGTTTATTACATTCCAAGGTGACCTTTTCTGTCAGTAGTCATGGCCTTTAATTGAAACTCCATCATTTCCCCCTTTTTTATTAGTTAAAGCTCATAGGAACCATTATATAAGCTGATACAAGGTGACCTCCTGTCACACTTGTCTTCTTCCATAGGCTTTTGTGACTGTGCCTGTCTTAGGTTGTCCTCCTCTGAGAATCTTACCCGTCATTGACTACCAGTCAAGCTTTAGAGCTCTTACATGGAAGGCGATTTCATTAATATTTATGCTTCTTCAGGTTCCTTAAGTGAACAATTTTTGTGCAGATAATTAGTATTAAGATCAAGGGGTTATTAGTAGAATCTTTCTACTAAATAATGCAAAATTAGTTTTACATGGCCAAGTTTCTTAACATAAATGCATTTATCTGGTCTAATTCTTAATTTTTTTCTATGAATATATGATATTACTCTACCCTTGACAATAAATATGCATATACAATAATTCCTAATCCAATCCAAAATGATATTTGAACTGTTTTTTGTTTCCACCAATGAAATGGCTGCACCAGTGGTTTCTTTCAATTCATTTTGATACATGCTCAATGCCTTCTTTTGCAATTCTAAAATATCTATAGAAACATTGTGCTTATATCCAATCAAATGATTTTTTCACTTCCAAAGGAGTAATACAAAAGAACTTTCATTCCTATCACATTTAAGAGCTCTTAACAAGTTTAAATTATAAATTTGATTACTCAAATATCTAATAGCTGTTTTAAGATCATTCATACGATTATTCAGTTCCATATCAATGTGAGACTAGCTATGCCACATCTCACTTGCATTTTTATGCCAGTCCTTAACATATTGTTTATTCTGGACTCCTTGATGCAGGGCTGTGCCAGTGACAGCTGCAGCGGTTATGATGCCAATCAGTCCCAAAATTTCTGCTATTAAAAGTCCAATCAGTCTTTTATTTCCTTTTAATTAATGGTTGAGGAAATGCCACAGGAACTAGGATTCTGGAGACTGCTGCCAATGTCTGGTCATCTGAACCATTAACCTTTTCATGTATATTTTCATTAAAATCACCATTAGTTTGTTCTGCTATTGGTCCAGCAACAGCAGGATCCTGTTTACAATCTTCAACTTCATCTGATTGTAAAGGTTCAAGAGCAACAGAAGTAAGACTACACAAAGACCATACATGAAGGGGAATTATTTCTCCCTTTTGATAAAACCTTTTTAAAGCTTTCTTCACTAACTCCCAATGTTTCAGGTTTAAAATATCCCACCTTTGTGCTGAAAACAATAAAAACATTTCTGTACAAGAGAAAAAAGTCCCTCAAAAGCTGAGGATTTAATAGTTACACTGGTGCTTTTTAATAAAAATTTTTAACACTCTAGAGTACTCTTCAAAGTTCAACTGCTGATTACCCATTACCCTGATGATTCCAAGGATGAAGCTTACCTTTTCTGTTTCTTTTTTCTTTTAAAACTGCTCTCAGTAGCTCCTTGGTCCATGCACTGACTGACAGAAAAGTTTCATTTTCAGAGCCCCACATTGGGCGCCATATGTTGGTGTTCAGGAATGAAGTCTGTGAAAACAGTGCCATGGATGAGAAAAAAAGAATAAGACAAAGAGAAGAAAAACTGGGATCAGGGGACTCTCCATCCGATATGGAGAGAAGAGCCCAGCCACCTCATAAAGTGTGGCTTTTAATTGGCTTTAGAACAAAGAAAATACGTGTGAGCATGTGCAAGGGCAATAGATACTTGATAGTTACATTTTACTGAAATTAACAAGTCTTAAATGTTAATGGCTCAGTTCCTCTTTTCCTTCCTGCAATTCATAGACATTGTAAATCTTACAAGCTCAGGATGTTTCCCCACCCAGTTCCTATTAGCATGAGACTGGAGAGCTAGTTTATTACATTCCAAGGTGCCTTCTTTTCTGTCAGTAGTCATGGTCTTTAATTGAAACTCCATCAATGAACCTCCCTATGCGGAGAGAGAGCTGGGCATCAGGGGGCACTCAGAACACAGAGAGCACAGGGCAGGAACCCAGCTTCAGGAGTAGGAACATGGGGAAACTGTGATGGGGTTTCCTGTATGGAGAGGTGTTTTCCTTGTTCCTCAACCTCCTGAGACCTTCTTCTAAAATTTAATGATGTTTAATTAGCTAAATTGTACTTAAAAATTATTTCTCATGAGATTATGGAATTTAAATTACATGTACATTTATTAATTTTTAAAAGTTTTGGGTAGATATTAAGATGATACACACACCCAGATGCCTTTGCTGCTTTGATGGTTTTGATCTTACTCCTCTATCCTGAGATGGTTCATTCTGCCTCAGCCTGGAGTGGCCACAATGGTGCTTAAATCTCAGTATTCAGCAATAAACTCTTGGCAGAGTTTCTTTGTGTTTTGATTATTGATGGAATAAATTTCTGTTCAAATTCTGTCTCTCAGTACCTGAATTGTTTCAAGATCCCAATTTCAAATTAAGATTATATTTATTTGAGTTAATTTCAATTAATTTTTATAATAATAAACTATAATTTTGGAGAAGTTTTAGATTATAGAAAAGTTACATCAAACTTCAAAAGTATAGGGGATTTCTGTATAACTCACCCCCTCCCTCACCCACATTTTCTCCTATTAATAACATTTTATATTCATGTGGAGCATGTTACAATTGATGAATCAATATTGAAGCAATTCTATTAACCAAGGTGTATCATTTACATTATGGATTATATTTTGTGCTGTACAGTGTTATAGGTTTTGGCAATTGTATAGTGGCATGTATACATCATTGCAGTATCATACAGAACAAATCCAATGCCCTAAAAATGCTTTGTGTTCCTGTTATTTTTTCCTGATCCTCACCTCAGAACCTCTGACAACCACTATCTTTATATCAATATTACCAGTTTTTCTATTAGAACAAGCTAATAACTACAATAACAATAAATCTATTTCGGTCCTTGGTTGCATTCCCCCCTTATGTTTGTTCATTCCTCAGTCTTGAGGAATTGGTGAGATCTGTTCTGCTTCAGATTGATAGATGTTATGGGGCAGTTTTAGATATACTTTGTTTTTTGCAATGGGGCTTGTCCATCATCATCATTTTATTATTTGTCCTTGGCAAGTCTCAAGAACTGGTTAGTAGGTGTTGGCCACAACTCAGATGAGATTCAGAGATCAACCAGCATATGAAGAGACCAAACATTTAACTCTCTTAGACATATATTTAATTGGTAGAGTGATAATTATAGGTTCAAATAAATTGAGTAGAAGATTCAAGAGTAGGGAAGTTATAAATGAGTCAAACTATTTAATATTGAGGAAATAGATTATCATGTATTCCAAAATAAGGTCTGCCAAAAGGGTGCTGATTTCATGGGGTTGTATGACTTGTCTGTAGTGTCTGGACATCCCTAGGTCCCTTCCGCTTTTCTTTGAGGTTGTGTTGACTGTGATATATCCTTTTGGCCTGCATGAACATAACCTATGGAATGACCTCCCTGCACACTTTGCAATCTCTTAGCTGTAAAAACTCTTTTGTGTTAATGTTCCCCCTTATGGTCAAAGTTTTTCCAATCATTATTTTCAAATTTGGTGACATTGGCCAAAATCTGCATGAATGTTATTTCTAATGATTTTCTTTATTTAGGTTTTCACTACTTATTTGTCAATAAATTACTAATTATAGCTACATTATATTAAGTTAGTATGTAATGATACTTAACCAGAGAATTGTCCTTATCATTTCTGGCTTTATATAAACATATGGGAAGATTGAACACTAAGCTTAAACAACTCAAATATTTTTATTTGCCCTTTGCTTCATCATTAAGGTAAATATTTTCCAGCATGAGCTCATTTGGAATAAAAACTACTTTGAGGTTTCTCAGCATATAGTCACCCCTAGTCTACATTTAAAGTAGCAAAATAATAATTTCTGCATAATTTCTGCACAAATATGCCATGCACATGCATGGTTTTCAATTCTTCATGTGATGTTTTTGCACAGAACAAACCCTATTCTCCTGAGCAATTCCCCTACATGCTTGGCAATGACTCACGGATGATGGTTGATTATTGCTGTAAAATGCCTCATGCTCAGCAAGCATTCTTTATTTTACCTACATCTTGAGAGCATATTAAAGTAATCTGATCTGCTAATACACTTTGAATATTATAAAGTCATACAAATTGTTTCTATTCTGTAATATCAATTATATATATATATATTTTTTTATCATCCTCAATACTATCAGGGGTTTTGATAGCATAAAGTTCATCATTATAGCTCTTATAATTGTATCTACATATTTACTGAGTTCAAAGCTTCATAAAAATTATAACATCTTCCTTGCCTATAAGAGAATGGGCAAAATGAAGAGTTTCTACCTATTTCCCAATTTTTCAACCTACCCTTTATGCTTGTTGCTGTAAGGATACATTATTTCCTGCAGAAAATTAAAATAAGAAGAAAAAATATAGTAAATTTTAAAGTTTGCCTCATGCCTGGATACTTTCCCATGCCAGTAATCCCTGATTTGCATTTTAAAGAATACAACATGTAATGGATTAAATAGTGTCCTGTAAAAATTCATGTCCTCTGGAAACTAAAAATGTAATCTTATTTGGAAATAGGGTCTTTGTAGATATAAATTGTTAATTTAAAGTGAGGTCATACTGGGTGCAGGTGGGCCCTAATCCAAACAATGGTGCCTTTATAATAAGAGTAAACAGATAAACAGAGGGAGGGTGGACATGTGAGACAGGAGGGAGAGATTGGAGTTTTCCAGATAAAAGCGAAAGAATGCCAAGGATTGCTAACAAACACTAGAGGCCAGGAGAGAGTCCTGGACCATATTCTCCCTCAAAGCCTTCATATAAGCATGGACATATGCATATCTTTCTTTATGACATCTGGCCTTCTGATCTTGAGAGCATAGATTCCTCTTGTTTTGTGCCACCAAGCTGTGGTACTTTGCTAAGCAAGCTTAGGAACCTAAGACACTACAGTTCCCAGTATCCACACACCCAGGTAATTCAGCTGATATTTTCAGCTTCCTAATGCTGTTGAGGTAAAAGTTTGTGCTTGGAGAAGAAACCATGTCTGGGTGGCATGGGGGTCCTTGAGGAGGCAAAAGATGAGATTCCTTGAAGGTTTGACTAGTCTGGGTACTCCAATGGCACTCAAAAAATCACCACAACCTTGATTTACATTCAGAAGTGTTATAAAGAAAGGAAGCAGCCTCATCTAGGACAAGTCCATCAAAAAGTCCAGATTAGATCCATGACAGAAGGAAGTTGTATTACCCCAAATGAAGCCTATGCCTTGGATAAATGCTAACATTTTGCTAGCATTTGTCCAAAATGCTGATGTGTGAGTAGAAGCCTTTTTTAACATCATAAAGTCATTGTACATGGTGTGGAATATTAGAAGAAAATGATATAGCTACAATTTCATTCTTCCTTTACTTAATCTAAACCCTGTGAGATAACTTCTTGTGATAAAGAAAGTTATAATGCCAAAAGGAATGAAAGTGAACAAGTCCAATTGAATCCAAGGGATCAGGACCTAGGACCCAGAACACTTAACTGGCAGCTACATGGACTTAAAGACATCTTTGAAACAAGCTCACTGCCCACCATTACAAATCCCATCCCTCAGGCCCCAGGAAATCCACTGCAGCTCCATGTTCCCAGGAAATACCTGGTCTTTCTATTTGGAAGGTGTGTTTTGGTGTTTGGTCCTAGAATCCTTAACACCCGTTCTAAGAAGACAAACACCCTCACAATCTGTACCTTCCACCAAAGCTGCAGAGGATGAACTTGGTGCCCCTGACCTTGTGGGAACTTGGACTGCAGACTCAGACTTTTACCTCATCCTACACCCTTTGTGGACTGTGAAGGTGCCTTGGTGGTGGGTGAGTCCCCAGCTCTGTGCAGTTCAGGCCCACAGTGCTGATATATAGGGGGAGGATTATAGGGACTTTTTATTGGTCCCCCCAGGAAGCTCAAGACAAGTGGCTTTCCCCATTCTTAGGCTTTTGGGTTATGAGCCCGGTGGAGTCTCATCTGGAGGGAAGGAGGTAAATATGCAAAGTAAGGGTAGGTCTCCCTTTAATTCCACTGCTACCCTTGCCCAATGGAGTCTCCCCCATGGGCCATCTGGTGTCCTCAGTGCTGTCACTTTCCAATAACCTTCATAGAGGGGGTCTCCCACCATCCTTGCCCTCCTCGTGGCTCTTCTCCCATGTCAGGGATGACCCTGGGCTTGGGGTCACAGAGGAGGGAGGGGAGGTTGGAGCCTCTGATGTCTGAGTCCTGGGTCTCCCACACAGGTGCCATCACTGAGGTGCAGCTGGTGAAGTCTGGGTCAGAAGTGAAAAGGCCTGGGGAGCCTCTGAGGTTCTCCTCTAAGGTCTCTGGATACAGCTTTACCAGCTGCTGGATCCACTGGGTACACCAGGAACAAGGGAAGGGCCTGGAGTGGTGGGAAGGATTGATCCTACTGACTCAGAAAGAAACTATGGCCCATCCTTCCAATGTCAAGTCACCCTCTCCACAGACAACTCTGCCAGCACTGTCTACCTGCAGTGGACCAGCCTGAAGGCCCCAGACACAGCTGTGTATTACTGTGTAAAACAGTGAGAGAAACCATATCCTAGGAGCATCAAAAACCCTTAAGGAGCACACAGCTTCCACATTGTGGTCTCAAAAACACCCTCCAGGCAAATAATGGTCTAGCTGGGTCCTCAGGAGTGAGAATGGGGTGAACATCATCAAAAGGAGACTCAAATCAATGTGCTGACAAGACAGGGGATCGGATCCTGGGGTAAACTGATCCATCTTCTCTGAACTTGGTTGCTCTAATTTGTTGCCTGGCTCACATTGTGCCCTCCAGCAAGGTGGCTTCATGAAGCTTGTTATATTCTTAATATAAAAACACTGTTATCTACAGATCTTTTATCCATCAAAAATTTTACTTAGTGGAAATTCCGCACACTCTAGCATTGTCTTCCTTCCTCTCTCATTTCCTTCCTTCCTCCCTCTGTCCATTTCTCTCTTTCATCTTTCCTTTATGATTTAAGACATTACTTCCCCCTTTTTTGTTGTTCTCCTATCAGTTTATACATAATAAACAAGATGCTTACCCTTTGTCTAAAGGTATTCATTTACTTCCTTTAAAATAAATTTAAGCATCATTTCGCTTTTATAATTTACCTCTCTATCCATCCTTCCATATTTAAATATCCATTTCTTTCCTACAAATTCTGTCCACACCACAAGTAAATTCTCCAGTTATAGCTGTTCCTGAGAACTAGATACCCACCTGGTCTGCATGCCTTGGGTTAAGGTGGAGGAAGGGGCAGCTAAGATTGCACTGGAAGCATGTACACAGCTGAAGATGTCCAAAAATACACTGTTAATGGAAGGGTGCTGAAGCAATATCCAGTATCCTTATAAGTCCTGAGGTATTAAGATGTTTGTATGTATATATGTCTTTGTGGACAGTGAAGGGCTGGGTGGAGTGGATGAGGCAAAATTTAGAAGAAAATAGGATCTCCTGAATGAGAAGAAATTCTATGTTATTTACATTTCTATTTGGAGTAGCCACAAGAGACTATTCTTCAACCCCCAAACTACAAAGTCACATATTTTTGAGTTAATTAGACAGGGATATGGAAATTCAGCATATTTATTTTGGACTTCATTGTGTCTCCCAAAAAATATACTTTGAATTTCTAATCCTCCATGCCTCAGAATATGAAATTTTTGGGAAATAAGTATGTATCAGATTCACTGAGGCAAGTTGAAATTACATCATCCTGGAGTAGTGTAGACAATTAATCCAATATGACCAGTGTCCTTATAAGAAGAGGAAACTTGAACAGAGTCAGTTAGACAGGATGGGAGAGCACCATGTGACAGCTGGAAAGAGCTTGAAGCCCAAGAATTGCTGACCACCACCAGAAGCCAGGAAGGAGGAACGGAACAGATTCTTCCTACAGGTTTCAGAAAGAACATGGCCCTCCAACACCTCAATTACAGACAACTTGCACCTAGAACTATAATACAATATATTTCTGTTTTGTCTGTTTGTTTGCTTTTGCATCCAGCTTTTTATTTTCTGTTTAGCAACTAAAACCATTAGAATATTCTGATGTCTTAAGAAGCCCTTTGTAAACAGCCTTTCCTTATGGTTGCAAAATAGTCAGTCTTTTGGTTATACAATAATTCACTTACGTAAGTCCACTTCTTGGACATTTAGTTTTTTTAACAAAACAAATTTATTTGTACATATTAATAAAGCATATATTTTCATCCAAAGTGTACAGTGAATGGTATTTGGTATGATCCCATAGCTGTACATTCATCACTTCAATCATTATTAGAGCATTTTCATTATTTCAGTAATAATGAACAAAAAATAAAGAAGAAAATTATTCACCTCTCAATCTCTCTATTTCCCCTGCTCTATATACCTGCTATTTCTGGCTATTCTTTCACATTTATTTATTAAGCAGTTTTATTGAGATAAAGTCACTTACCATATGATCTATCTAAAGTGGATAATCAATAGCTTTTAATATAATCACAATGTTTATACAAAAACTATTATAGTTATTTCATTACTCCAAAAAGAAAAAAAAATCTCCACACTCCTGAGCATGCCTTCCCTAGCCCTACATAACCACTAATCAAATTTCATCTTTATAGATTGATTTATATTTACATTTTATATAAAGGGAATCATACCATATGTTACACAATATATTTAGTTAATAGTAATGCAAATATACATTATCTGTTGTTTTAAGCCATCCAGTCTGTAGTGATTTACTATGACAGTCCTAACAACCAAAACAATATTCTTGAAAGTGAGTAACTTGTGGCTACTTTATTCCAGGAGGACTGTGAAGGAAGGAGGGACATCCTTAGATAGCATCTCTATCAAGTATTTGAAGACAGGATCAGAGTACCACAGAGCTGCCAGAAACCCTCCAGGCTCTCAGGGTGAGGGAGGCTAAAGACAGGGTACAAGAGACCCAACAATACAGTGTTTCACCTGAGGAGATTAAGGCAGGTCCGGAGGTGAAAGAATATAGAAATACTACTAGATGGCACAAGTGCATTAGAGGTAAAACAATTTAACAGGACACACTCCCTCTCAGAAGTGAGTCACCAAATAAATGGTAATGTCCAAATATTTCTGTTTTCTACAGGAGAAAATTAACCTCTAAGTCTTTGTATGTATCTATGAGGAGAGAAGTGATCCAATGCTACAAATGGGTGGATTTAGATCTCCATTGCCAGTTACAGCAGCCAGGGTCATCTGACCTGAGCCCATCAACATACTGTCTATGATATTATGTTTAATGCAGGCTAAGGCACAATGACTTCAGATGTCTGATTTGTTGGGGCACAGTACAGACTCTCAGTACTGACTCAACCACATCTCACATCAGTGAAGAAAACAGAAGGCAAAATCAGAGACAGAGTAGGAAACTCACTGGGAAAGTGTGGAAATTGAGGGATTTGGGATTATCAGTGTAACAATCAGTGTCCAGGGGTCCAGGGTGGGGACATGGACAACATATAGAAGGGCCTTGAATGTGAAGGAAGCTTTAGATAGGAGTGGGGATAGGCTGTGTTCCTGTGCCCCAGCATCAACAGGCCCTCAGCCACATATGTTCATCAACTTTTACATTCTGCTTCAAGGTCTGATATAGTGTGTGTGTAAATGTGCTCCCTTATTTCTGCTGATGAAAACTGGACCATCCCCTGACCCTGAAGTTCTTAGAAGAGTCA
>JAKSZT010054553.1:549160-559298 GCA_026826555.1 Tolypeutes matacus
TTTTGCATTTCATTGTTTCTATTCCACTTTTTATTCTTATTCCTCTGAACATCTTACTCATATAAACTATTCATTTTCCTAGGTCTTGTGCAGTTCTTCTACTTTTTACTATTATTATTACTATTGTTCTTTTTCTCTTCTTATCTCTTTCCTTTTCTCTGATCTTATTTTATTTCAAGGTAACATAGACAGGAGGAAAAAAAATAGAATAAGAGGAATGAATTGTCAAAGTGCAACCTTAACACATGGACACACACACACACAAACAACAAAATAAAACCCTATATTACAAAGAGAAGCTAACCAACTGAATAAACCCACCAAGATAAACACATGCCTAGACAACAACAAAAAGTTACAAGCTTTACTAAGAAATAGGAAGAAATGGTCCAGTCCAAGGAACAAACTAAAAACCCAGGAGCTGATGCAGAACATGGAACAACTAATCAAAGATGTCCAAACAAATATCATGAATCAACTTCATGAAATAAGAGAAGACATTAAGGATATTAAGAAGACACAGGGAGAACGTACAGAAGAAATTGTAAACATACATAAAAGGTTATGGACATTATGGTGATGAATGGCACAATCCAAGAAATCAAAAATACACTGGAAGCACATAACAGCAGATTTGAACAGGCAGGGGAAGAAATCAGTGATATGGAAGACAGTACATCTGAAATCAGATAGTAGAAAAGATATATAAAAAGATAGAAAAAATCCAGCTGTGAGATAGGGATTTGAGTGACAACATGAAACACACAACCATATGCATTACAGGCATCCCAGAGGGAGAAGAGAAGGGAAAGTGGACAGAAGGTGTGTTTTAAGAAATAATGGTTGAAAAGTTCCAAACTCTATGAGGCACATGGATGCACATGCCCAGGAAGCGCAGCACACCCTAAACAGTATAAATCCTAACAGGCCTATTCCAAGATATATACTTGTCAAATTGTCCAATGCTCAGGACAAAGAGAGAATACTAAAACCAGCAAGAGAAAAGAGATCCATCACATGTAAAGGAAGCTTGATAAGGTTAAGTGCTGATATCTCATATGAAACTATGGAGGCAAGAAGGCAGAAGTTAAGGTGCTAAAAGAAAAAAAACTTCCAGCCAAGAATTCTCTCTCCAGGAAAGCTGGCATTCAAAAAGGAGGGAGGGTACAAAATATTCACAGATAAACAGAAATTAAGAGGAAGTCAAAAAGAAACCTGCTGTTCATGTAATACTAAAGGAAGTTTTGCAGGTTGAAAGGAAAAACAACAGGAGAGAAAGTTGGAGGAGAGTATAAGAACAACTAAAAAAGTAAAAAGAGAAATTAAAACAACATATGGCATATATAAACCTAAAGAAAATATGTCTAATGTAAGTAAATCCTTAACAGTAATAACATTGATTGTCAATGGATTAAACTCACCAGTCAAGAAACACATATTGGCAGAATAGTTAAGGAAATATGACTCACCTATATGTTGTCTACAATAATTCCACCTTAGACCCAGGGATGCAAGGATGCTGAAAGTGAATAGTTGGAAAACACTTTTACATGCAAACATTAACCAAAAAAGCACAAGAGAAACAATACTTATCTCAGAAAAAAAATATACTTTAAATGCAAAACTATTGTAAGAGACAAAGATGGTCAGTATATATTAATAAAAGCAGTAACCTATCAAGAAGAAAGAACAATCATAAACATTTATGCCCCTAACCACAGCACCTCAAAATACATGAGGCAAAAACTGGAAAAATTAAGTGGAAAAATAGATTCCTCTACAATTATAGTGAAGGATGTTAATACCCCATTATCACCATTAGAACTTCTTGACAGTGAATCAATAAAGAAACAAAGACTTTGAATAATACATTAGAGAATCTGGACATAAAAGACATATATCGAACATTACATCCAAATACAGTGGGATATACATTCTTCTTGAGTGCACATGGATCATTCTTCAGGACAGCCCACATCCAAGAACAAGCCTTAATGAATTCAGAAAAATTGAAATTACACAACGTAATTTCTCGCATGATAATGGAATGAAGCTGGAAATGGGTAAAGGCCAGAGAAACAGATTAGTCATAAGATACTGAAGTTAAACAATGCACTCTTATACTATCAGTGGGTCAAGGAGGAAATCACAAAAGGAATTAGTAACTACCTTGAAACAAATGAAAATGACAACACAACATATCAAAACCTATGGGATACAGCAAAAGCTGTACTGAGAGGAAAATTTATAGACATAACAGCCTATTTTTAAAGAGAAGAAAGGGCTAAAATCAAAGACCTAACTGCACACCTGAAGGAATGAAGAAAATAACAACAAACTAACCCTAAAGGAAGTTGAAAGAAGGCAATAACAAAGATTAGAGCAGAACTAAATGAAATTGAAAAGAAGAAAGCACTAGTAAAAATAAACAAAACCAAAAGCTGGTTCTACAAGAAGATGAATGAAATTGACAAACCTTTAGGTAGATGAATAAAGAAAAAAAGAGTGAAGATGCAAATGCATAAAATAAGAAATGAAGAAGGGGTATCTCCACTGACCCCACAGAAATAAAGAGTATCATAAGAGAATACTTTGAACAATAGTATGCCAACAAGATGGATAATTTAGAGTAAATGGAAAAATTCTTAGAAACACACAAGCAGCTAACATTGATGAAAGAAGAAATTGATTAACTCAATAGACAAATCACAAGAAAAGAGATAGAATTAGTAATCAAAAACCTTTGAACTAAGAAGTGCCCAGGACCAGATGGTTTCACAGGTGAATTCTATGAAACATTCCAGAAAGAACTAACACTAATCTTGCTTAAACTCTTCCAAAAAATAGAAGTGGAGGGAACATTGCCTAACTCATTCTTTGATGCCTACATCACCCCAAAATCAAAGCCAAACAAAGATGCCATGAGAAAAGAAATCTACAGACCAATCTATCTAATGATCCCATATTCTGAAATTCTAAAAAAAAATACTTGATAAACATATTCAACAACACATCAAATGAATTATATACCTTGACCAAGTATGTTTCATCCCTGGTATGCGAGCATGGTTCAACAAAAGAAAATCAATTAATGTAATACACCACATAAACAGATTGAAAGAAGAAAATCACATGATCATCTCCATAGATAGATGCAGAATAAGCATTTGACAAAATGCAGCACACTTTACTGATAAAAACACTTCAAAAGATAGGAATACAAAGAAACTTCCTCAACATGATAAAGGGTCAATATGAAAATCCCACAGCCAACATCATATTCAACATTGAAATTCTAATAACTTTCCCTCTAAAATCTGGAACAAGACAAGAATGCCACTGTCACTGCTCTTATTTAACCTTGTGTTAGAAGTACTTGCTCAAGCACTTAGGCAAGGTAAAAATATAAAAGAATCCAAATTGGAAACGATGAGATAAAACTTTGAGTATTTATAGAAAATATGATCCTATACCTCGAAAGCCCTGAGAAATCTACACCAAAGTTTCAAGAGCTTATAAACAAGTTCAGTAAAGTGACAGGTTATAAGATTAATCTAAAAAAAATCAGTAGCATTTCTGTACACCAATAATAATCATCTAAGGAAGAAATCAAGAAAAAAAAAAACCCATGTAAAATAGCAACTAAGAGAATCAAATACCTAGGGATAAATTTAACTAAAGATGTAAATGACTTGTACTCAGAAAACTATACTACAGTGTTGTAAGAAATCAAAGAAGACATAAATAAATTGAAGACTGTTCACTGTTCATGGATAGGAAGACAACATTATTAAGATGTCTATACTAAACAAACTGATCTACCGATTTAATGCAATCCCAATAAAATCCACCATTGCTTTTTTTACTGAACTGGAAAAGCTAACTACAAAATTTATTTGGATGGGCAAGAGGGTCCAAATAGCCAAAGACAACTTGAAAGAGAAAAATGAAATTGGAGAAATCACACTACCTGACTTTAAATCATACTACAAAGCTACAGTGGTCAAAACCGCATGTTAGGGAAGCTGATGTGGCTCAAGTGGTTGGGCTCCCATTTACCATATGGGAGGCCCTGGTTCAATTCCCAGGGCCTCCTGGTGAAGGCAAGCTGGCCCACATGGTGTGAACTGATGACCCATGTGGCATGGTGAACTGATGACCTCTGTGTTGTGGTGAGCTGTCACAGCAAGATGACCCAACAAAGGGAGACAAGCAGACACAGAAAAATGCACAGCAATTGGACACAGTGAGCACAAGCAGCAAGGGGGCATAAATAAATAAATAAAATAAATCTTAAAAAAAACCCTGCATGGTATTGGCAGAAGGGTAGATACACTGACAGATGGAAATGAACTGTAAGTTCTGATAGGGAACCTCACACATGCAGTCAACTGATATTTAACAAGGCCACCAAGCCCATTCAAATGGGAAAGGATGGTCTCTTCAACAAATGGTGCTTGGAGAACAGGATATCCATGTCCAAAAAAAAATGAGAAAGGAACACCATCTGACACCTTATATAAAAATTAACTCAAGATGGATCAAAGATCTAAATATAAGAGACAAGATCATGAAGATTTTGGAAGACAATGTAGGAAACAGATACAAGATCTTGTATTAGGAAATGATTTCATGAACTTTATACCCAAAGCACAAGCAACAAAAGAAAAAAATAGATAAATGGGACCTCCTCCAAATTAAAACTTTTGCACCTCAAAGGAGTTTCTCAAGAAAGTAAAAAGGCAGCCTTCTCAATTGAAGAAAAGGTTTGGTAAAAATATATCTGATAGGGGCCTAATATCCAGCATATATAAAGAAGTCCTCACCTCAATTAAAAAGACAAACAACCCACTTAAAAAATGGGCAAATGATTTGAATAGACACTTCTCCAAAGAAGAAATATAAATAGCTAAAAAGCACATGAAAAGATGCTGAACATCACTAGCTATTAGGGAAATGCAAATCAAAAGCACAAGGAGATACCATCTCACACCCATTAGACTACCAGCTATTAAAAACACGTCTTAAAATATTTATATATATATATATAAATAACATTTTTGTAAGCAAATGCACATATATGCATATATATTTATATATCATTTTACAAATATTGGTATGTATTTTGAAAATTTTGATTTTTATCCACAATAAAAAATAAATAATTTTTTTAAAAAAAGTACATAGGGCTACAAGTGTTGGAGAGGATGTAGAGGAATGGGAACCCTCATCCACTGCTGGTGGGAATGTAGGATGGTGCAGCCAGTGTGGAGGACAGTTTGGTGGTTCCTCAGAAAGCTAACTATAGAACTGCCATATGAACCAGCAATTCCACTGCTGGGTACATGCCCAGAAGAATGGAAAGCAAGGACTTGAACAAATATATGCACACCAATGTTCATGGCATTATTATTCTCTATTGCCAAAGGTTGGAATCACCACAAATGCCCATCAACAGATGAATGCATAAACAAAATGTGATATATACATAGAATGGAATATTACTCATCTGTAAGAAAGAATGCAGTATTAACACATGTGATAACATGGATGAACCTTGAAGACCTTATTTTGAGAGAAGCAAGCCAGGCACTGGAGAAAAAATATTACCTGACCTCACTGATATGAATTAAGTAAATTGAGCAGACGCACAAATCTAGAGTCTGGAAGATAGTTTTACAAGAGTTAGAAAGGGAGAAGTTTGTGAGCTAAAATCTGTGATAAGGTGGAAGTGTGTAGTTGTGCAATGGAAGGACATGACAGTGGTGCAGTGATACTTTTGGGTTGGGCAGTGCTGGTTTGTCAGGGGATAGGGTGGGGAGGGTAGTGCTGTCCATGGAACTGGGGGAAAGTTGGGGGAGGGAGCAATTTAACACTGGAGATTGGCAGGTATGTGGTTAAATCTGCAACATTGGGAATGTTCTTTTGCTACATGGCAGGAGAGGGCTACTGGTTTAGGGTGTGGATGTGGGGGCATGTGAGACAGGACACTCCTGGACAGCCTTCTAGGGAGTGTGTGAGTGTTCATTTTGTCATAATGGGTTGTATCACTGGATGGAGACCCACATAATGAGTGGGAAGATGTTAGACTCCCATCCTGGGGAATCCTGCTATGTTCTCAAATAGAGAGGTGGGAGTCTTTTGTGAGAATAGGCAGTGCCTAATAGGGGAGGACAGAGTAGTATGTCAAGCCTTCAATGTTGTTGCAAGTAAATATGAATGTTGGTCTTCAAGGAGTGAAGCCTGGTGGTTGTTGTGGGTCCCGAGGGAAGGGAGGGGGAGGAATGGAATAGATAGAACTTCGGGCATTTGGGGGACATTGGAAGTGCTCTACATGATATTGCAATGATGGATACAGGCCATGTTAAATTTCATCAAAATTTATAATATTGTGTGGTCCAAAATGTAAACCATTGACCATGGTTAGTAGCTATGTTCCTATATTTGTACATCAATTGTAACAAATAATACTTCCACATATAAAATGTTATTAATAGGGGAAAGGGAGAATGGGGAGGATGTTTGGCATATGGTAAAACCTATATTCTGTACATGACTTTTCTGTAACCTAAAACTTCTTTGAAGACATAATGAAAAATGTAAGACACTGGGGGAATAAGTGGAAGAAAATGTCACTATATATACAAGAGAACAGATCTTACAATTATTATGAAAAACATAATGTCAAATATTTTAAAAAATATTTTTCATTTATTATTATTCCAAATCTTAATTTTTTATTTTTTAAAACTTATTATATTTTATTTCTTATTTTTAAAACTATCATCATTTCATTTTCTTATGAATTGTATTTGGCTATTGTTTTGCCTTCATTTCTGAAGAAGTTTTGGATCACAGAGGGGTTACAACTATGACAGTGGAGGATCATTTATGAGGGGTGTCATTGATGGGGATACATTGGAGGAGGGTCACCTGTGCAAAAATGTAAGGCATACAATTATGTTCAATTGTTCATGGGGCATCGCCATGGTGGATGGAGATTCACATAATAACCAAAATAACATCAAATTCCCATCCTTGGGAGCTCTGCCACATTCTTTAATAGTACAGCAAGAATTCCTTGAGTACAGGGGCAATAGCTAGTGCAGGATAGCCCATTGATGGGATCATAATATTGATGACTGTACTTATGAAACTTTACTCTTGAAATTGAAACTTAGCCTAGTATTATAAGATGCCTAAGAGTTACCTCCTTAGAGCCTCCTTGTTGCTCAAACATGGTCTCTCTAAGACAAACTCAGCATATAATTGCATTATCCTCCCCCATGTGGGAAATGACTCTCAGGGAAGAACCTCCCTGACACTGAGGGATTACTACTATGCACCAACTAGCAATGTAATAGGAAAAAGACCTCAACCAAAAGGGGAAAAGTGTAAAGACAAATGAATTTGTATGACTAAGAGACTTCAAAGCATGTCAGGAGGTCATTCCAGATGTTACACTTATGCATCTTTCAGCATGACCTCATTGACTGCCAAAGTAAATTCTATCTCAAATAGTTGAGCTCATGAGGGCTCTGGAAACATCCAGACATTATAGTCAGGGCCAATAGCTCAGGAGTTTGATGCCTTGCCTGTGTGCCCTACTTTGGAATTTATGCTCCCCTGTGTGACAGAGTTGGATTCAGTTGTGATTTCCCTAAACATGGTTCTTTTGACCCTTCTATTTGAACCTATAATTAGTACTAGGATTGATAGATATGTGTACAAAAGACTAAAATCTTTGGGCTTTCCATATGCTAGCTAGGCCCTGAATCTCAATAGCATTGCAACATCTAATATCCAGTTCATTGGACTCACCAAGCACAAGTAACAAGGAGATGATGGACAATGACCATCTCAAAGAACCAAGAGAGTCTACAAGTGCAAGCAAGAGAATCCCATCCATCTGCCCCCATGGGATCTAAATCTCCTCTCTATTAGAGGTGGAGTGGGCATCACCATCCCAGAATCGTCAGGATTGGGAAATGAACTATGGATTAAATTAGACTTACTGGTATTCTGCTATAGACTTACTGTGATTTTGACAATGGAAGAAATTATATCACTGATGTGGAGGCAGTGGACACAGGAGTTTCTGAGGGCAGGGAGAGGGAAAAAGAGGTGAAATATGAGGGCATTTTCAGGACTTAGAAATTGTCCTGAGTGACATTACACTGACAGATACCAGCCATTATATATCTTGCCATAACCTATAAAAATGTGCAGGAGAGAGTGCAAACTACAATGTAAACTATAATCCATGCTTAGTGGCACTGCTCAAAAATATTTTCATCAATTCCTTTTTGTTGTCATCAATTTTAATGAATACACCATAATAATTAAAGATGTTAATGTGGGAAAATGTGGGAGGTGTAGGGAGTGGGGACTATAGGAATGCCCTATATATATATTTTTTAAGATTTATTTATTATTTATTTCTCTTCCCCAATTATTTTTGTGCTCACTGCCTGCTCTCTGTGTGTTCTTCTATGTCTGTTTTGTCTTCTCTTTAGGCAGCAACAGAAACTGAGCCTGGGACCTTCCAGAGTGGAGAGAGGCTGCCCAATCTCTTGCACCACCTCAGCTGATCTCCTGTGCCTGTCTTTGTCTCTCTCCTGTGCCTCTTTTTGTTGCATCATCTTGCTGCACCAGCTCTCTGTGCAGGTCAGCACTCCACATGGGCCAGCACTCTATGTGGGCCAGCACTCTGCTCAGGCCAACTTGCCACATGGGCCAGATTGTTTTCCACCAGGAGACCCTGGGAATTGAACGCTGGACCTCCTATATGGTAGATGTCAGCCCAATCACTTGAGCCACATCCACTCCTCCCCCCCATATTTTTATGTAATATTTATGTAATTTATATATCTTTTTTTAAAACATAAAAACATATTAAAATAAAGAAACAGGAAACCTGTCTCACACTTTATTTTAAGAAATCAACTCAATATAGATAAAGGACCTAAATATAAAAGTTAAAACCATAAAATTCCTAAAAGAAAATGTAGAAAAACACCATTGAAATCTTGTGGTAGATGGTAGTTTCTTAAACCTTACACCTAAAGTAAGACAAAGAATGAAAGAATTTGTAATTGGGATCTCCTCAGAATGAAACACTTTTGTTGTTCAAAAGACTTTGTCAAGAAAGTAAAAAGTCTGCCTACTCACTAGGAAAAAATATTGGGAAATCACACATCTAATAAGGGTTTTATATCCATGTTATATAAAGAGATCACACAACTGAAAGATAAAAAGATAATCCAATTATAAAATGGGCAAAGTGCTAGAATAAATATTTCTTCAAATAGAAAATAAAAATGACCAAAAAGCACATGAAAAAATGCTTAATGTCACTAGCTTTTTGGGAAAGCAGGTGGAAACTACAATGAGATACCATTTCATATCTTATAGAATGGACAGTATTTAAAAAAACAAAACAGAAGATTACAAGTCCTGGAAAAAATGTGGGGAAACAGGAACACTCCTTCACTATTGGTGGGAATGTAGAATGGTGCAGTCTCTGTGGAAGACAGTTTGGCAGTACCTCGTGAAGCTGAATATAGAATTGCTACTTAGCCAGCAATTCCATTACCAGGAATCTATTGAGAGGATCTGAAAGCAAGGATGCAAACTGACATTTGCAGCATTACTCACAATTGCCAAAGTTTGGAACCAGCCCAAATGTCCTGAAACCAATGAATGGATAAGCAAAATGAGATATATACACACAATGAAGTAATATTCAGCTGTAAGAAGAAATTAAATCGAGATATATATAACAACATGGATGAACATAGAGGATACTATGTTGAGAGAAATAAGCCAGACAAAAAAGGGCAAATATTGTATCGTCTCACTAATATGAACTAAATGCAATGAGTAAACTCACTGAGGTAAACACTAGAATGTAATTTACTAAGAAATAGAATGTGGGTTGAGAATGGGAGCTGATGCTCAATGTATATTGAATTTTTAATAAGGTTTATTGTAAAAGTGATTTTTTTTCAAAGGGATGTTAGTGCTTTCAATTTTATTTATCTCCCCTAAATTTTCATAAATACATTAATAAAGAGTAGATAATCTGATTGAAAATGCTGGATTGATGCTCAACTTAAACATTGCAGGGAAACTCCTG
>JAKSZT010054553.1:559308-590913 GCA_026826555.1 Tolypeutes matacus
GATACCTGACTAATAATTATAATATGAAATATACTATGTGTTTTATAGATCTATGGCTTTTAAAATTTTTATTCTGGTAACATATAGAATGTATTTATATTATTTTATGGTCATTATTTTATGATTGCTGGTACAGGATATTTGATAAGTTCATAAGTTTGCAACAAAATGGCAGTTGAAATATGCAATCAACAGAATATATTATTCAAATCTATATTACCAAATATCTTTCACTTTCTCATTGAATGGAGTAGTAATTCCAAGAATATTGATTATGGGAATAATAATTTATAGAATCAAAACATTATTGTTTTAAAAATCTGCCTTGAGCCACTATTAATTCTCTCCAAATTTAACAAGAGGTCAGATAGGGCTGTTAAATGGAGAAAAACAGGGGATAATAATCATTTCTGCACATCTTATATAGCAGGTTACAATCATCGAAGTCCCTATTTTAGTATACATTGGTGTGTATTAAATATTTTAACTGAGGTAGTATGGGCCTCATTTTTCAAGCTAATTTGTGATGCCATAAACAATATAATATCAAGTTATTAATCAATGGTTCACAGCATTCATGCTACTATGGAATATTTCATGTAAATGGGTGCAATGACATTTGGTAATTTATGCAAGACAATAGTTCCAAAGTTAGGGTGAAGCCTACCAGTCTGTCTTTCCTTCCATATCTGGAAATTTTCTTAAGATTACATGGAATTGTTTTGGATTGCCATGCTGTTATTACAAATGCCACACACTAGTTGGTTTAACAACAGTAATGTATTAGACACATATTTCAGGGCCTAGAAATCCAAAATCAAGGGACAAATAAGAGTGTTCTTTCTTCCCAAGGCCTTTAGCATTATGTTGCTGACTTGTTGCAATCCTTGGGGATCATTGGTTTGTATCTCTACCCCCTGTTATATTACAATCTCTCAATTTTCCACAGACTTCCAACTTCTCACACCTCTCATTGATTTCAAACATCTGCTCTTAATATTGTCTTCATTCATATATATTGAATTTGCCCTCATTCTGTTTGCCCACAAATAGGATCATAAGAGGACTTATTCTCAAATGAGTTCACACTTTAACTGATGATATATCCTCAAAGAATCCTATTAACAAATGAGTTTATATACACAGGAACACAAATTAAGATTAAGGGTACCTTTGGTGGGAAACTCAGCTAAATCTACCAAATTCAGAACCACATAGACATGTTCTTCCTACATGAAAAAAATTTACCCCATCCTCACTTCCTAAAACCCTTAAATCATTTCAGTACCTACTTAGTCTAATCAAAATCATTTATGAGTGTGGTCCATCCTAGGGAAAATTCACCTGTTGACCTGTGAAAGCTAGAAATACTATTTATTCATTTCTAAAACATGATGGTGGGACAGGCAAAGGATAGATATTGTCATTTTAAAAGGCAGAAATTGGAAGGCAAACCAAGGTTGCATGTCTTGGGCAACTATGAAATTCATCAGGGAAATTTCCATTTCATTTTAAAGTCAGGGAATGTATTATTTATCCTCCTGGTCTGCTGGAGTTGAAGTCTACCCTTGCCAAGGCTTGGCACAGTGGTCATACTACCTCTGAATCATGGGTCTTAGATCCATCTCTCTCCAAACACTGGAGTATTGCACTCACTCTCCCCATTTCTTGCAAGCACCCATCTGTCTTTTACCAAGAATATATCTTCAATTCTTACTTCTGCTCCCAGGATTCTGTCCTTTCCAACTCTGTTTACCTCTATCTAGACTGGTAATATTCTGCTCTTACAAAATTCTCAAAAACTTGTTGATTTACCATGTAGCTTGAGGGGGACGAAGTCATTAGACAAAATTATTTTCCATGGATATTTTTGGAGAAATATATTTTGAATACTAACTTGCTCTGAAATGGATAACTGGGTATATGAGTCCTATGACTAATCTCCTTAAAATAGGGTAGTTTAGCTAAACCCTAAAATATAGCCCTATTCTCTTGGAAATCACCTTGAGGGAGAAAATGGAGGTCAATGAAGGGCCCATCTCTGGCCCTAGTCTCAAAGCAGACTATCTATATAAGCTCAGAATTTTCCAAACTGTTCTTTTGGGCTTGAGACATCAATCCTCATTTTATCTTATTCTGTTCACATTGAATTATAAAATGCAAGGAGAAACAAGGGTGCACAATCCAAGCTTTCCTTGAAAATCTCCTCTGCTAAATATCCATGTTCATCCTTTACAGGTTTGGCCTTCCATTGGATATAACAACACATTTCCACCAAGTTCTCTGCCTCTTTAAAAAGAATCACCTTTCTTCCAGTTTCAAATAACACATTCAACAATTCCTTCTAATCCATCTCTAGAATTACCTTTAGCATCCATATGTTTGCCAACCTCCTAAACATTACCAATAATATATTTGTTATGATGGTAGCAACTTTCTCTTCTTTTCTCACTTGTTTCTGTACCCTCTACAGAAATGACTTCAATTCCCATATCTCTACCAGCATTCTACTCAAAACAATCTAAGCATTTCCTACCAATCACTTCCAAATACTTCTAGCCTCCATTTACCAATTCAGGCCACTTCTATATTTCTAGGTAAATGGAATAGCAGCACACCTCTTCCTGGTACCAAAATTGTCACTGTTTACCAGCCTAGGATAACAAGTCTCACACACTGGTTAGCTTTAAAAGAGGACTTTATTAGATAACAGTTTTAGAGGCTAGACATCCAAAATGAAGTCATCAGCAAGACCACAGTTTCTTCCTGACTTTCTTCCTGATCATCCCCCTTCTGGCTTTCCACTCTCCTTTGGAACTCTTGACTTGCATCTCTTCCCCCAAGTAAAATGGTGTTCTTTCTCTCCTTGTGTCTTCTTTCCCATTTTATGCTGGTTTCCAGGTTCTTACTCCTCCTTCTTTTCCACTCTTAATAAGGCTCCAGTCCTCTCACTCAAGATCTGTCACCATTCATTTTATCCATGCCTGAATAGGATTTTAGAAGATCCTATTCTCAAATGAGTCCAGGGAATAAAAGATAATACATCTTCAAAGGGTCCTAAGTAGAAAAGATCCCACACCTGCAGGAATCTGGCTTAAAAGTCTGTAAGTGTCTTTGATGGTGTATAACAATCATTCTACCATTGGCACTTTTATAAAATTAATTTTATCTCCTGATTATAACTGTAAATTAGAATGCTGTAATTGAAATCTGTGCCTGTATCCCCAATTCCCTCATCACCCCCTGAGGGCAGGGAAGTGCCTTATACAAATGAATCCCCCAGGACCTGGTTCAGTGAGGGCTCAATGATGTTCTATTGTTTTCAGGAAGTTCTTCTCTTTTCCTCTCACCCACAGTGAAGTCTGCCCCATTCACCCACCACAAAAGGAGTTCCAGATTTGTATTATGTTAATCACTGTTATCTTCCCTCTATCATGACTTAGGAGCTTCATATTTCCTGCATCTCATTAAGTAAGATCAGTCATTCATTCAGTCATTCTTTAAGTCATTCACTCAGTGGTACAATCTTCCAGATTCTGGTATAAAGACTGTTCAAATATTATGGAAAATGTTGAAAATGAGATAAACCTTGTCAAAATTCCCTCATGATAATTCTGTGAGGCAGTTAGGATAAGTATATCCTTTATGAAGATGAATAACTGAATGAAATAGTGGAAGTAAAGCTTTCCAAGATCTAGAGGATTGATTCCCTGTCCCCCTGTGATGGAGGCTTTGGTCTGAATCACCACAGCCTTCCGACACTTTGTAGAGGGATGTTGGAAACTTTTATTGAGAAAAAAACTGAAGTCCTCTCAGTGAAGGTCTCAGCAATGATCCCTCCAGCTGAGGGGTCATTCCAGGGGAGCTTTTCCCAGTTGTCATGGAGTTGATCTATTCCTGGGAAGACTTTACACAGACCAAGGGACATTCATCTCCCACTTCCTGCAATGCACAGGGAGTGGAGCAGAGAGATAACTTGGGTTGACCACATCCAGGGCTGTTATGGGACAAGATGACAACATGAACTCAGTACTTTTAAAGTCTCCTATTCCTTGCTTCTCTCTACTTATTTTTTGTTTATTTTGCTCTCCTTACTTTTTCTGGCTTCTTTAGGTAAAACATGATTTTTAAGTGTTGATGTTGTTGTTATATTCCGCTTTGCTTCCTCTGCTCATTTTTAAACCAGTTTTATTGAGATATTTTCACATAGGATACATTCCATCCAAAGTGTTCAATCAATGGAATTTAGTGTATTCACTGAGTTATGTTTTCATCACCACAATCAATTTTAGAACAATTTCATTACCCCAAAAAGAAAAACTCAATACCCCTCAATCGTCATAGCTGAATCCTGCTATCCTTCCCCACCTTACATAACCACAAATATAGTTCTGTCTTTATAGATTTATTTATTGTTTGCATTTTATATAAAAGCAATGAAAATATCTAGTACATTGTGTCTGGTTTTTTTCACTTAGCATAATGTTTAAAAATTATAATTAGGTATCTTTTTAAATTAAAGAAGTTGTGAATTTACAGATAAGTCATGCAAAAAGTATAATGTTCCCATATAGCCCTTATTGTGACACTTTGCACCAGTGTTGTGCATTTGTTATGATTGATGAAATAATTTTAAAACAGCATTATTAATTATAGTCCCTGTTTTACATTAGGTATATTTTTTTCCAATATACAAACCTATTATTAACACCTTGTATTAGTGTCATATATTTGTTATAATTTATGAAAGAGCATTCTCATACTTTTTTTTTTTTTTTAAGATTTTTTAAAATTTATTTATTCATTTATCCCCCCCTTGCTGCTTGTGCTCGCTGGGTCAGCCAACCACGCCGTGCGGGCGGGCCCGCCCCCACCCTCACCAGGAGGCCCCAGGAACCGAACCCGGGGCCTTCCATATGGTAAACGGGAGCCCCACTGATTGAGCCACAGCCTTCAACCTATCATCCACAATAGGGCTCACTGTGTTATATAGTCCCATGTTTTATCACCTGACATTCATTCTTATAACATGCATGACCCAAAATTTCCCCTTTCAATATTCATCTACATACTTTGGTGCTATTAAAGGTGGAAAATGCTTTGATTGATTATATGCCCTTTTATTATTAATAGTAATTTATTCATGATGAAATAATTGTATTATTAATTATAATTTCATTATTAATTAATTATTAATTAATAATTTATTATTTAATAATTCAATTATTCATTAACAATTCAAGTATAATATCTACATCTACTACCTGCTTTTGTTACCCCCAAACAAAACAATTTCAGTATATTTTCATTATCATCATTTATTCTCCCCAATTTTATCACTTCTTATAACTTTTTTATATGTTGTTATAGACACTGAGTTCCTAAGGCCAATTCACTATGTCAATCGATGATATCACCCACGTGTTGTGTCTCTAAAAAGCTGTCTGAAGCCAAGGGCACAGCCAGGTAACACTGGTCAAAGAAGCTATGAGAAAAATGCCCTGTGAGCACATGAATCTTCTTGCAGGGCAGGGACTGAGCTGCAGGGGGCACTCAGAACCCACTGGACACAGTGCCCAGCCCTAGGGCAGGTGCAGGGGCAGCCATGGAGCTGCTTCCTATCAGGTTCTAGGTTTTCCTTTTTGAAAACACACTCTAAAATAAGAATTTAACCATGACTGTTGATGTGTTTAATAATATTCTATTCCTTTGGGAGCACTTGTCTACCTGAAAAAGTCAATAGGAAGCATATATAATAGGAGGGTTTCTAGGTCTTATAGATGCCTTAATAGTGAGGAGCTGGAGGACAGGGGTGGTTTATTAATTTAGCAGGTCCATAATTTTTTGAGACCCTCTAATCACCTGATAATTGCTGCATTCTCTTTAAAGTTCATGCTTCCATTTTCACAATGTCTTTTTTTTTTTTAATAACTGAGTTTTTATTTTATTTTATTTTATTTATTTATTCATTTATCCCCCCCTTGCTGCTTGTGCTCGCTGGGTCAGCTAACCATGCCATGCGGGCGGGCTTGCCTTCACCAGGAGGCCCTGGGAACCAAACCCGGGGCCTCCCATATGGTAAATGGGAGCCCTACTGATTGATCCACAGCCACTTCCCTCACAATGTCTTTTATAATCACCCTCCATTAACCTCAAATATCTCAACTCAACTTTTTGTAAGTTCACCTTCCATTCTTAGTTCCAGCTCTCTACATTTTGCAGTGAAAATAAAAATCAGTCAACAAATGTAACTTCCCCCTCTCAGCATGAACTCCACCAACATCTTGTCTTTTCTTTGTGGTCATGGCAACTACTTGCTCACATCATCTTCATTGCTGGTAACTTCTCTCTTAAATATTTACCTTGTTTCTCTTTCTATTGCAGATGAATCATTTCAGTTGGTTCTTCACAATAGCATTTTAAAAATATAGTGCTGATGTCCAGCCACAGCATTGGTCAATAATCTCTATATGTGCCAGAAGCTACTTTTTCATTTATATTTTTCCTTTGCTGGAGGCAAACAGAACCTAGGAACTCATCCTCACCCACAGAAGCATATGCATAGATGTTAAATTTTCTTCTTGGTTAATGGAAATTTATACCAGTCTCCCTACAAGCCACCATCCCCTAAAGACCAGGACCCTTAGTTCTGCCTGTTCCACCTTATGTGAACATCTGGTGAGTAAAGGTCACACTGGCCCTGGATGCTGGATGCCATCCAGTCTCCTGCCCTTTCCCACAGCAGATTAGCCCACAATGCCAGCTCTTAAACAGAGGTTCCTGATTTGTCCTGTTAATCTTTATCATCCTAATTCTGTTGGTTTTCTCATTACCTACATTCTGGCATGGAGGTTATTTCTTTGTAATTCATTTAAGTAATATTGGATACCCAGGTTGTAGTATGTTGCATTCAAATCTGTTTTCCTGAAATGGTAAGATAAAAAAAAGGATTTTTACAAATGACAGGATCTAAATTGGTCAATGTCCAGATGGGATCACTGAGGCAGAGGGGATTGACCCACCCCAGTCACACAGATATGACACATCAAGGACAGGACAAGAGCAGGGGTCACTTCAGCAGCTGTGGAGGACAGAGGGAATGACTCACATAGGTTCCCACATTTTCTCTCCAGGGTGGTGATAACACTAATCACAGTGATAATAACAGTAAGTTCTCTGTATTCTATAAAAGTCACAAATGAGGTTTCTGCTGTAATCCCCAATTAGATTAGAGTCTTGTCAGACTGAAGCCCATTGGGTGAGGTCACGTCCTTAGGGTCACAGGGCAGGAGGAGATGGAGCTGCCCTGGGCTCTCCATCACTATTGACTTCTAGGACCTCAGCCATGATCCCAGGATTCAGTGATACAGGCCTCAGCAGTGCAGCTCCAGGGCCATTTTTTAAGGGATCTGATAATTGTGCAAGGAGTTGCCCTCTAGCCATTGTGACCTTGTCTCTTCTGCAAACTATTTACTGTGGGGATATATTGACAAGGATGTACATGTTTCCCCCTCAATTGTTAGAAACCATTTTCTTAGAATCTGAAGTTCATTGGCATTGATACATAATGCTGGAATTGGGTTTTTCTGGGACCAATGAATGGGTTCCCAGGGCTGCTGTAACTAAGAGTTATGAATTGTCTGGCTTAACACAATCTAAATTTGTTGCTTTGAGGTTCTGGAGGATATAAATCTGAAGTCTGTATGGGTGAATTCTTCCTCTCTGCTCCTGGCTAGTGATGCTTTGTCCAAATCCTGGGCTTTCAATTCCTAACTCAGTCATCACCTGGTATTCTCTTTGAGTCTGTCTCCCTGTGTCTAATTCTTTCCTTTTTACAAGGACACCAATATGTTGAATTGGGGCCCAATATAATATAGTTTGGCCTCATCTTCACTAACAATATCATCAGAAACCCTATTTCCAAATAAAGTCACATTCACAGTGCCAGGGTTAAGACATAAACATGTGGTTATGGAAGACTGTTGTCAACCCATAGCACTAATCTGACATATTGGTGTGTTGATGACCCTGCACTAACTATCTTTACATGCAAGTCAGAGGAGGGTTTATGTTCCTTAAAGTCTTACCTAAAGAGAGAGTCCTGAGGTGCAGGGTGTCCCTGCAGACTCAGCTAAATACAGGGAAGAAACAGGTTTAGCAACCTGCTGGGAATGATAAAAATAAACTGTATGAAAGACTGAAGTGAGAAATTTCAATTCTACAATAATTGTTGAGTATACTTTTATTAACTTTCCTTCCTAAGAAGTAATGTTCACATACATTGAGTCCAACAAAGTTATTCTTAATTGTGGCATATATTGTATTGGATGCAGTTTGCTTGAATTCAATATGTTAACTACATTTAGCTGCTGCCTCAGAACTTTATAATATCCTAAAAAAATCAGCTAACAGAGGATATAAATGGATCAGAAGATTTATTAAGCAGAATATATGCCATGTATTTGTGTTGGAAATTTGATAAATATTTATATCCATTAGAGTGGAGGCAAGCTGACAATATTTCTAAAGAAATCCTTGTTCCATGTCTGCATCCAACTCCCTAACCAGCTCCTTCAGGAAGATTTCATGGCCTGGATAAAGAAATCTCCTTAACTTAATGAAGCGGGACCCAGAAGTGGACTGTGTTCTCTTAAGGAACAACCTGCATCCTCCTTCCAGGGAAGCCCCATAGACAGGGAACTCTCCTGGCCCCTTTGACTTTTACATACAAAAGCTCCTCCCACATGCAAATTGTCACTTTGGTAAATTGATGAAAGCACAGCACACTTGGACTTAAATTCAGGATCCTCCTCAACCAGGAAAACATGGTCTGCAGGTCATGGGCCTCATACAAAGGAACATGAAACCCTTTTGGCTCTTCCTCTTGTGGCAGCTCCCAGATGTGAGTGTCTCAGTACACAGCTATGAAGGTAAAGAGGAATATGTAGCTGAGCACAGGACTCACTCTTCTCCTTGTCCTCAGGGGTCCTGTCCCAAGTGCAGTTGCAGGAGTCAGGCCCAGGACTGGTGAAGCCCTCCCAGACCCTGTTGCTCAACTGCTCTGTCTCTGGAACCTTCATCTCAAATAGTTACTGTTGGCACTAGGTCCATCAGCCCCCAGGGAAGGGGCTGCAGTGGTTACCAATTATATACTCTGGTGGTAGCATTAACTACAATCCATCCTTCCAAAGCTGACTCTCCACCTCGAAAGACACATCCAAGAACCAGTTCTCTGTGCAGCTGAGCTCTGTGACTGCTGAAGACACAAGTGTGTATTACTGTGCAAGAAACACACAGTGAGGGAAAGTCAGTGTGAGCCCAGACACAAACCTCCCCAGGCAGGAGGGGACTGAGCTGCAGGGGACACTCATGGCCCACCCACAGCAGAGACTCAGTTTCAAGGAAGATATGTGGAAACCACAGGTTCCTGTAATAGGGTTTAATATTCTTTTTAAAAGCATTGAACCCTTAAAGATTCTCCACTATATCTGTTCTAAGTAATGTAATTATGTTTCCAAGTTTCAAACTCAGAAAATATATTTGCAATAATATTATATATTACATGATATTTTATACACACACATATAAAATAGTTTCCATTTCATTCTTCTGTATTAGACTGGAAGTAAGAAAAAACTTTCATTCAGCTAACACTCTGACACTGTGCAGTTAATTCTCAGGGTTTAATTCTATTTCCTGGCTGTACCCAGTCAACATACATTAATAATAATATAATAATAATAATAGTTGAATTTGCATGATTGTTTACTCAAAATTGGGACAGAAAATTTTATGGTAGAATGATTTTACCTGAATGGAAAATTTAAGACCCACTTTCATTTCCCAGAGAGTAGGTATATCGTTCTTGTTCCAGGCTATTCAGTATTATTGGTTCCTGGGCTTAGCTCCCCATGACCATGAAGAGCCATGTGACCTCAGTGAAAGGGAGCAGAAAGATGAGACACCCTGATATGGTCCCCCTAGGTGCATCATCCAGGTGCCTCAGCTTGTTTTCTCCATCATGAGCAGGGCTGATTGAGGTTGTACATGATCCAAATGTCCAGCAGGCTGAGCCTGAGATGTCAGCCCACCTGATGGACTTGGAAAAATGATCCACCTCCCCCCTGGTGAAAGATGCCTCATGGAATCAGAGCCTCATCTGTTGTCATGAAACCTGGAACTTCTGCCTGAATTATCCCCTGTGGGGAAGATGCTGAGCTGTCCTGAGAAAAATGAGGAAAACTAAATGTGGGACATGGTGCATCTGAACTCTTGTTTCTTTGCTGACAGCCTGTCCTCTGTCTCAGGAGGGCTCAGGCTCACTTGCCTCACTTGTTCCCTGGAACTGGATCTGACTGAGCTGCACCTATGCAGTCTCCTGGGGAGCCCTGTGGCTCTAAGGTGGACCCAGACTTGGGAGGTACCAGCACTGCAGGATGACACCTGGACAGGAATTAGATAATACATCAAGAGACAGGACAGGAGGGGCCTGTGGTCAGTGTCCAGCCTCTTCCATTCCTGTATTGAAGGGACCTGAAATCCTTTCCATTGGGTGAGCTCCAGGAATCCCATGATGTTCATCAAGTGGATGCTTTCCAAGGGGTATTGCAGGTCATTCTGGATTGTGTTATGGGATGTGGAGACATGAATATAAAATATCATGGACATGAGAGTATAATAATATGATCTGTGAGGAGTCATTATAGAATTTTCATTAAGATTGAAAGATTCCACACTCTCCTCACAGAGTTTCAAATGTAACCTTAGTATGCCTTTACATTGCAAAGTCTGAGGATGTGACTTTTGGACACTCTGTGGAATAAAGAACAGTCACACAACTGTTGTTAATATGCATACTGTGTACATTCTTTTTTTCCAGCTGAATTCTTTTTTATTTTTTTAAATTTATTTATTTTTTATTGTGGGTAAAAATCCAATTTTTCACAATACATACCAATATTTGTAAAATGATATATAAATATATATGCATATATGTGCATTATTTTTTTATTTTAAAAAATCAATTTTATTGACACATTAATAAACTATACAATTCATCCAAAGTATACAGTCAATGGCATGCAGTATAATGCCATAGTTGTGCATTCATCAGTGTTAGCATTATGAGAGCATTTTTACTGTTTCAACAATAATATTAATAAACAAAAAACAAACAAACAAGAAAATTCTCCACCTCTCAATCTCTCTGTGTTTCCATTATTGTACATAGCTGCTATTTCTGGCCACTCTTGCACAATTATTTATTTATTATTTATTAAGCAGTTTTATTGAGATATATTCAAGTACCATATGATCTATCTAAAGTGTATAATCACTGGCTTTTAGTACAACCACAATTTTGTGCGTTCATCATCACAAAATTTTTTTGAACTATTTCTTTTTTATATATTTTTTTATTTTTTAAAAGATACTTCGATTACACAAATGTTACACAAAAAAATATAGGAATTCCCATATGCCCCACTCCCCACACCCTCCTACAAAAACAACATCTCTCATCAATGTGGCACTTTCACAAAAATCGATAAATGCATCCTGGGGCTTTGCCACTGAGCATGGACCATAGTTCACATTGTAGTCTACACACTCTCCCACACGGTTCTACAGGTTAGCATATGATATAAAATGTCCTATATATATCATTGCAATGTCATTCAGGATGACTCCCAAGTCCCAAAAATGTCCCCATACCACAGCCTTTTTTCCCTCCCCCTGTCCCCAGAGCCTCCAGTGGCCTCTGCCTCCACATCAATGTGGTAAATTCTTCCATTGCTAGATTCACAAGTCCACAGCAGAACACCAGCAAGTCCATTCCAGTCCATAGTCCATTCCCCAATCCTAAGGACCCCCAACTGAGAGGGGCCTTCTATCCAATATAGCTGATGGATGGGACTCTCCTGCCCACAGTTGTAGGCTTTCTCATTTCCTTGGTATGGTAATTGTCACTCCTCACCTCCTTGTTAGTAGTCCTGGGGGAGTCCAATGTTCTGGAAAGTAGGTGTTGCAACCCTGCTGAGGCTAAGGACCCAGCTGGCACAGGGACAGCCCAAAGATTACAGTCTCTTGGACATACGCCTACCAACTCCAGCACCAAGCATAGGTTTAAATAGAAGGGACAAATGAGCAATGTGTAGGGAAGTCACAAGTGAGTGCAACTCTGTAACTCTCAAGAGCAAAACTCCAAATAGGACTCACTACCAAGGCACCAAGCTCTGGAGCTCTCTGCCCTGACCATAGGACCTGGGTATCTCCAGAGCCCTCAGGAGCCCCACCACTTGGGGTATTATCCACTTTTAAAACTTTATTTTTAAAATTTTTAGCAAATAAATTTTATTAAGACATATTTAAAAAGCATAAATCCATCCATCCAAAGTATAAAATCAATGGTATTTGTATAATCATATAATTGATTATTCATCACTTCATTTTTAGAGCCTTTTCATTCCAGTAATAATAAGTATAATACAAAAACAAAAGCAAAAAGCAAACAAAACCCATCATCTGTCAATCTTTCTATGCTTCCCCTGCTGCACAGAGCTATTTCCTCCTCTCTTCTTTATTTTTATTCATATTTTATAAAAATAGTCTTATATTTGTAATTTTCTTCATTTTTATTATATAAGTTGCCAGCTTACAAAAGAGTTATGCATAATGTGCAGAATTCTCATGTATCACCCCTCTACCAACATCTTGCATTGCTGTGGAGTCTTTACAGATTAGGAAGGAACATGATTAGACTATTACCACTAACTAAGTCCATAGCTTTACACATTCCTTGTAATGTGTTCTTCCTCCTTATGGTTTTCACTGACAGTTGTCTTAATTGAACCCTGGTCCTCTGCACATTATTCAGGTAAACACTAGAATGCAGCCACCACACAATTGGTTCTCATTACACAAAGGTGGTTGTGGAGGGTGTAAACATCTCTAGGCTTGTCATACTCTGTTCTAGAGTTGGTTCACAGAGGAATTTCAGTCTAGTGGTCTAGATATGGGCTCACATTACCAGATATATGTTCACAGGCATGTCATTCAACTCTTCTTTTATGCTTAGAGCATGCTGTGCCTGAAAATGGCTAATCTGAGTCAAATGACTCACATATTACTGAGTCATTTGAGGAGAAGAAAGGTAGTGAGAGCCCAGACTCAAAAACCTCCTCTGCAGCATGGCCTCCAGGGGGTGCTCAGAACCCCACAACTCCAGGATCATATGCAGACAAAGGCAGAGGATGGTGACTTTTGTCATCTAGAGTTTCCTCTAAGGATCTGTGTTTCCTCTTCTCTCTTAGTGATCAGTTATTCTGGCCAGAAATCAGTGTCACTGTGGACACATGGAGAGTCCAGTAGCTGAGAGCATAGTGATCAGTTTTGATGCTCACAGGCTCTATTGAAACCCACAGGGGTCTGTCAAGGGGCTGCAGGTGCTGGGAAGCTACAACAGACATACTGAGCCCAACTGTAGCTCAGCCACACATGGCCAGGATGCCTGCCAAGGACAGTTCCAGCTGCCACCTACATCCAACAACCTGAACATTAAGACCAAAGAAGATAAATTATGTAGGACCCACATTAGAGGGAAGAATGTAGGAGTCCAGGCATGCAGATCTCTGCAAAATCAGCAGAACTTACTGCAGGGGACTCTCAGGAATACCAAACTCAGGAGCCAAGAAAATGGAATGTGCAGGGGGAAGTCAGGAACATGCAGTCTAGTGCCAGGATGTGGGACACATGAGGGGAAATTGTGACCACCAAGCCAAGATGTGGGTACAAGAAGAGCTCATTATCATTGAGTCCAGGGAGGTGAACCAGGGTCACACAGACGGAAAAGTCTGGACCACTTAGACCAAGAGCCATTACCAGGAACAGGTGCAGGGGAACTCAACATTATCAAATCCCAAGGACCGGACTTGGGGCAAGTGTGGGGAGAGCTCAAGACCATGGGGCCTCAATTCCAGAACCAAAGCAGGTGCAAGTGGCACTTAGTAACATGAAGTCTGGGGGCTAGGAATAGGATCAGTGCAAAGGGAAATCAGGACCACTGAAGCCAAGGCTAGGTGCAAGAGAAACTCAGTATTATGTAGTCAAGGAGTCAGGACAGGGATAGGTGGAGGTCAGAAGCCCTCAGTCCAGGGACCAGGTGCTGGTGAAGGGGAGCTCAGGAGAACTAAGAGCAGGGGCCACAACCAAAATAAGTCCTGGGGGCAACAGGAGTGGGTAGCCTAGGGGACTGGACCAGGAGCATGTGCAGGGGGAGTAGAAGGGAGTTACCTGTCAGCATCTGGATTTTCTTCTTAGGAATTCTCTATTCATCATATTAGAAGGATCAGGTAAACCTCATCTTGACTCTGCTATGTGGCTTAAGACAAAGGTTCAGTGGAATTTCATTAATGCATCAAATCTGAGTAATTTCATTGTTCATTGATAAATAGAAGCTATTATGTTGTATAAAACCAACAATATACACAGAATTTAATTCACATGAATTAATGTAACCAAATGCCAACCTCATAGTCAATGCACGAATCAGTGAGATGTGGAAATATGTCATCCATGAAAAATGCACTTTGACTTTCAGTGCAGTGTCCTCATGGTTACAAAATTCAAACCACATGTGAATTTAATTTTCACACATGCACTTTCCCTCACAGCACCTCCAACCATGGACTTTCTGAATGCCACATGCACCAGGTTCTAACATTGGAACATGCCTTATGATGTTCTCCTTAACCTGCAAATCCTGTCATAATCATTGGTGACTTTAGTGTCTCTGCCAATTCCAGTCACTTCATTTTACTGCCTAACCAATTTGGTAATGAGCTAGAGATAAAGGTTTTTCCAAATTTATTATTTAATGTTTAAATATATTTAATGGGGGGCGGATGTGGCTCAAATGGTTGGGCATCTGTCTCCCATATGGAGGGACCCAGGTTCGACCCCCGGGACCTCCCGGTAAAAATAAATAAATAAATAAATAAATAAATAAATAAATAAATAAATAAATAAATTTAATAACCAGGTTACAATATGTTGATTTCATATTCTGTTCATTATTTGATAAGGTAGAAAGACATATTCAGAGATGAGTGGATCAAAGTAGACAATATTCAGGTGAGAAGTGTGAGGGTCGGTGGGGCTGACCTGCCCCAGTAGCACAGGTGAGACATGTCAGGGGAAGGCCCAGGGCAAAGCCTGCCTGGACAATCATGGTGGTCAAAGGGGAGGGCACACACAGGCCCTTTCTGGTTCCTAGATGGGATTATACCAGTAATATGAATACTGAAATTATACAATAGCTCTGAAAACTTACTTAAATTTCACACATGAAGTTACAAGTGAGGAATGACATCAATGAATTGGAAAAAGTGGTGACAAACATCCCTTTTCTCCACTGATAATACCAAAATCAACCAGGATCTGTTATAATCAACATTGTCAGGGAACATATAAATATTATATATAATATACATATTATATATTCCATATATGAGAAATAGAGATATACATAAATAGACACACCCAAATATATATATATATAATGCCTGGGAGTAGGAGCACACTAAACATATTTTCACAGCCATTCTTGATCCTTGGCTCCATCTGACTCCCTATTCAACAGATTACCTGCCTGGAAGTACAGCAACCTGGGATTGGTGAGGGGCACCCTAGGGAGAGGACTGTGTTCTCCAAGGGCTCAGCCAGCATGGCTTCTCATTGTGTCCCTAAGACAAGGGCCTCCCTCATCCCCTTTCATTTTACATACAAAGTTGCCTCCCAGATGCAAATCACCACATGGTGAACAGATGAAATCAGAGCAAACATTTACTTAAATTCGTCTTCCTCCTCAGACTGGAAAATATTTCCTGGGCATCATGGACCTCATCCACAAGAACATGAAAGCCTTGTGGTGCTTCCTTTTTCTGATGGCAGCTCCCAGAAGTGAGTGCCTCAGGATTCAGACAAGAAAGTAAAGGGGATGATGCATCTAAGCACAGGACTCATTGTGGTTCTCCTTGTTTTCAGGTGTCCTGTCCCAGGTGAAGCTGAAGGAGTTAGGGCCTGACTTGGTGAAACCCTCACAGACCCTGTCCCTCATCTGCAAAGCCTCTGGATTCTCTTTAAATTACTATCCTATGAATTGGATCCACCAGGCTCCAAGGCTGGAGTGAGTCAGCAGGATGTGTAGTGGTGGAAGCACAAACTATAGCCCAACTCTTCAGTCTCAACTCAGCATCAACAGGGACACCTCCAAGAATGAAGTTTATTTAAAACTGAACAACCCGAGAACCGAGGACACAACCAAGTATTACTGTGTGAAAGACACACTGAAGAAAAGTCAGGGTAAGCCCAGACAAAATCTCTGCTTCAAGGCACAGGAAGAGGCTGGGCTGCAGGGGAAACTTGCAACTACCAGAGGGCAATGAAGGTCTAACCCCAGGCATGGTTTCAGAGGGAGGCTGGGGAGGATTTTCTTATCCTTCCCTGGGGTTCCCTCTTCTTGCTTCACAACATGTAACCCCCAGAGAACAGCCATTGCATCTTTTCTAAGCAGTGCTATGAGGTACCCAATATTCAAACTCAGAACAGTTTCTTTTAGTGTTACTACATGTATGTTTAAATACATTCATCCTTATATAATCCTATAAAACTTTATGTAAATTGTGGGAATTGGTCCTGATTTGTGAATATGCTTGAAAATGTGAAGAAAACGTACATTTACCATCTCTGTGAAGTTATTTCACTCAAATTAACTCAAATTTCTGAGAATTCCCTGCAAATTAACTCTCCACCTTCCATCATGTGGAGTTTTTAGTCCTCAACTGTAAGGAGAAGGAATTGGAAAGCCTGGCCCTGCTCTAGGTGAAGCACCCCAGTGCCATATTTTGTCTCTCCATCTCAAGTGGCATCAAAGACCAACTCACTGCCCTTATATTAAGTCTGTTAAAAATAATGATTCAGTTACATAAAATGTCATCACTGTATCATTCACACAGTGTTTTAATATATAATAGATATATAAGATAAAAAGAACAGGGTCACAATGCATCATTTTTAATTGAAATAGCATTCCTGATACATTTATATTTAATTAAAGCCTTTCTTTAATTTTTCATACCTATGTGTCTTATTTGCCACATATTCTTTTTCCCTAACATCATCAAATGTGCTCTATAAATATAATATTATGCTCCCACTAATAGTTGTCTGTGAAGCAGGTCAGGTCATCAGAAAGAATTTGTGATCCTCTAATCCTCCCCACACATCCACAGGCTTCCAAAGCCAGAGCTTACTTGAGGGTCCTGAGAGGAATACTGACTAATTTACTGTGTACTTGACTTCATATTCCAGTGCATTCTGGGAAGTAGAGAATGCCTTCAAGTTCCTCCTCCCTGCTCTGCATCTCCATGTGGGAAACAGTATTCTCATCAATGTGACCTGAGTTATGGAAAGTGAGGTCCTGTTCCCAGGTGCACAGGCTACCATATGTCTATAGGACCCAGTGCAGGGGTAGGGACACACTTTCAGAACATGACAATCTCCTGGAGCTTGCCTGGCTACTTGTCTGTTGTACTCTCTGAATCCAAGTTTCTTGGGAAGAGACTGGTATATGAGCAGGATGGACAGTGATGGGAACATCATCCAAGTGCCCCTGTCCCTCCTTATGAGGCAATGCTTGGCCTGTCATGTATTTTTGCCCCTCCCTGGGGTAGAGTGTGTTTTCCCAGATATGTCTGACCAAGCTGCATTGTCTTTGGCTGCCTATTTCAGAGAACTTCATCTGTGACTTAAGGCTTTTATTCTTCAGTGAGTAGAGGGGTGTAGTTCTGGACATACATTCCATGATGAATTCTGTCTCCTTTCACTTTCTATTGGATCCCACCAGTGCCCATATTATCTTGGTTTCATTTGCTTTTCCCAATCTGGATAATTGTTTTATTTTGTAGTGGAACTAAGGGGGTGGTTGTGGAAGCATTTCTACAATAGTTGCTGTCCCTCTCCTTAAACACCCCTGGGAATGATCTATTATTTGTTTGGTTTCTCCAGTTTTGTGTAGCTTTTTGGTGTATTCTTCCTAATATTTGAGGAAAAGCCTGCAAGATAGTACGGATATGGCCCCTGTGAGATAAACTGTAGTGACTTTATCACATTCAGAGTTTAGAAATTTATTAAAAATTACTAGGTTGATCTTCTCACTGACTCATATGTAGTCTGGTGATACTAGGTGCCACTATGTTTTAGTTTGGATCTTATTTCTCTTTTTTAGCATTTCTTGTCTTGAGATCTTAGAATTTTTCTTAGCTCTGTAACATCATTTTTTTTTAACATTTTGAGTATATTTTGGTAATTTGCAGTTTTTCCATTTCTCTTATTTTTGTTGTTCTTGTAAGAATAAGAGCTAGATTGTTTTCAGCTATCTACAGGTCCACAAAGAGTACTATATTTCATTGTAATACTCATAAACTGGAAACAACAAAACAAAGGTAACAGATTAAAAGATAAATAATTTAGGTATATTGGACTTAGTGTTTAATTCAATAGAAGATTGATACCCAATAGCATAAGAATGAATTATTATAACTATGCTGAGAGAAAGAATCTAAACAAGTACATCTATAAAAAAGGTGTTCAATATACATGCTGCTGTGAGATTTCTGGGGTGACCAGAATAGAGAGGGCATTCAGGAGGTGGAGTGAGACCCATGGACACTTTGTCAATTCATGCAGTTGTCCTGCTCTGGATGAGAGCAGGGTTCAGCAGTCACTCTTGACTGACACTTCAAGGACAGGTGAGTCATGGCCTATCCATGAAATGGTTCTCATGACTGATATGATCTTGTAGAGTTTTGATTAAAGCAGTAGGTATGGAATCATCCTGGAGGTCTGTCATGTGGCACATTTTTTTTTTTTTTTTGTAATTAAAGATAAATTTTAATAGATTTACAAAAATAATATATACAAAATATGTTATGCTAACTACAAGAGCTATAAAATACTTTTACACTTCATGATATGTATTTTAACCTGGTATTCTGTATTCATAAGCCAAGACCTCATCATAGTACAATCAGCACTGTATGGGGTCCCTGACATCCATGGTTGTGCTCATGGTTCCTTCTTGGCATCTCCTTTCAGGGTGTAAAGACCTGTGAAGGTCCCAGAACTCTGAATCTGTAACAAACATTAAGGTATTATAGCCAAAATACCATCTTCACCTCACACCTTTGTGGGGTCTTCCCACTTGCAGCAGTGCATCCTGCTGCCCGGTGCTGGCAACAAAGCCAAGAACTGACATGATGAGTTAAGGGCAGAGGGCAATGAAAGGGTGGCTGAGTGTGTTAATGCTGAATTTCCTGGCCAAACCTGTGTCAACAGAGAATAAAATGCCAGTCAATTTTATTTGGTTTGAAAGGCATTAAGAAAAAGGACATTTTGAATGTTTTAAATCAATTTACATAAAAAGTCCAAATGTAATTTCAAGGTTCTAGAAATCAACAGACTCAATGCAGATCAATTTTAAATTTCTCCATAAACCAGGTTGCTAAAGAATCTAATGAGTACTCAAAACAAAAAACGCGATGAAGAAAATGGCCCAGTCTACTGGCTGCATGGCATACAACCACGAACATGATTCTCTAGGTAACATGTAACAATCCCTCACTCATAAATGAAATACCAAAAGGCTCTGTCCATCTATCTCCAGTGAATCTGGATGTATGTGTGACCAGGGAGAGCTACAGAGAACTGACTTGTTAGTCTGGTTCACAGATGGTTTATTTGGGGTGCTGAAAGTGAGCCAAGGTAGGCAAGATGGCATCAGCTTAGATGGGCACTCATCATCTCTCTCACAGAGGATGGCTGGTTGAGGACAGGATCCTGCCTGAGTGGACCCTTCTGGGAGTCAATGGAGTGAGAGCCTTACGGACATCCGAGTGAAGTGAGCTGGACAGGGATGTGGATTGCTCAAGATAAAACCATGAGTTTTCCCCATCTGGAAATCATGGACATGGACAGCTGAGCCACACCCTCAGGACAAAGGGCTAGAGTGAGCCCCAACTCCCACTGGCAACCCGGTGAGAGGGAGCATTCTCTGAGAGTGGGAGGGTTCTGGCAGAGGGTGAAGAGGTGTTTCCTTTCGGTGGGTTTGGTTGCCTGGACCCACTTGCAGCTTTGGGGAGCACACCAGCTGGCTTGAAGTGGTGCTGAGCTGAGGGGAGAGGCAAATCTGCTGAGGAAACCTGATTTACTAGCAGCCCTGGGATATGGAGTCTTGGCTCTGGAAGGGTGGAGTCAGCCAATTTTATAGTTCTGTGCTGAGGAGTATCAGATTTTCAGCTCCCCTGGGAGCATCAGGCAATGGAAAGTGTTTGATAAGTTTCCATGAGCCTATTTAGGGTCCCCTCAGTGGAGGGGGTGGTCTAGAAGAGGCCTACTTTTGGGTCACACATTTCTCCAAAAAAAAAAAAAAAAGGTTACAAAAAAAATTTTTTTTACATAGTTTACTCACTAAAATATGTCTCAAAACCTGCAGAGAGAAATCTGCAGGGTAATTTATTGATGGGCACAGGCAGGCTGAAAGATTCCACAAGGGCCCAAGAAGGAACACTGTTCTTCCTTAGCTTTGTTTGATTGCTTGCTTGTGTGTTTGTTTGGTTTTTCTTTGTTTGCTTGTTTGTTTCTTGCTTTTCTTTCCTCTTTCTTCCACCCCACTTTTTGAAATTAGGTACTGATAGCTTGTTTATTCTTTGCTGTGCTTCTTCCTTGATTTCCCAGTTTCTGTGTATATTGATTTTGTCTACCAATGCTATCTCTTTTCCTTCCTTCATCTTTCAAGCTTCTCCTTTCTGTTGTGGTTCTTACATTCCACCTTTTTTCATTAGACCTCAACTTCACAGATGTCAATTTCTATCTTGTCTATTCTATTTTCTTTTTTTATTATTAACTTTTTTTCCTTTCAGCCCTTTCTTTACTCATTCTTTCTCTCCTCATGATTCTGGTATTTTAAAACATTCTATATACTTTTCTCTATTTTGTTTCCCATTCCATTGTAGGTATTCTAATTCCACCACCCACCAGTTACTCTAGACTGCCTACATGAGTTAAATATTCATTTTACTAAGTCTTATATGTCCCCTCTTCTAACTTTTATTATTATTACTATTATCCCTTTTCCTTTCTTACCTCTTTTGATTCCTTTGGCCTTAATCTTTTTCCTTCAAGGGAACAGAGAAAACAGCAAGGAAATAGAACAAGGAGAACAAAGTGTCAAAGAGAAAACTTAACACACACACAGAACCAGCAGCTAAATAAACTCTAGAGCACAGAGAGAAGCTTATCAACTGAATAAACCCAGCAAGATAAAATGATGACCAGAGGGCAACAAAAAATTACAAACCACCCTGAGAAACAAGAAGACATGGACCACTCCAATGAACAAACTAAAAAGCAGGAATATATGCAGAACATCAAACAACTAATCAAAGATTCCCAAACAAATATTATGAACCAACTTAATGAAGTGGAGGAAGAGATTAAGGATATTAAGAAGAAACTGGGAAAACATACTGAATAAATTGTAAACACACTTAAAACGATAACTGATGTGATGGTGATGAATGGCACAATCCAACAAATCAAAAAGACACTAGAATCACATAAGAGCAGATTGGAACTGGCAGAGGAAAGAATTAGTGATGTGGAAGACAGTACATCCGAAATTAAATAGATAGTAGAACAGATAGATAGATAAAAAAATTCCAGCAGGGACTTAGGGATTTAACCAAAAGCACAAAATACACAAACATATGCATTATAGGAATCCCAGAAGGAGAAGAGAAGGGAAAGGGAACATGTCCAGGAAGCACAGGGCACCCCAAACAGTATAAATCCCAAGAGGCCTACTCCAAGACAAATACTTGTCAAAGTGTTTAATACTCAAGACAAAGAGAAAATACTCAAGGCAGCAAGAGAAATGAGAACCATCACATACAAGGGAAGCACAGTAAGATTAAGTGCTGATTTCTCATTTGAAACTATGAAGGCAAGAAGACAGTGGTGTGACATATTTAAGATACTAAAAGAAAAAAATCTTGCAGACACAATTTCTTTATCCATCAAAGTTGGCATTAAAAATTGATAAAGAGCTCAAAATATTCACAGATAAAAAGAAATTAAGAGAGCATACCATTAAGAAACCTGCACTTCAAGAAGTATTAAGGGAAATTCTACAGGTTGAAAGGGAAAAAAGGAGAGAGAGTGTTAGAGGAGAGTGTCAAAACAACTAAAAAGACAAAAAGTGAAATAAAAATAACATGTGACATACATAAACTCTAAGAAAATATAGCTGATGTAAGAAATTGATTGAGAGTAATAATACTAAATGTTAATGGAGTAAAATCACCAGTCAAGGGACACAGATTAGCAGAATGGATAAGGAAATATGATCCACCTATATGTTGTCTACAAGAAACCAATGTTAGACCCAGGGATCAAGGAAACTGAAAGTGAATGGCTGGAAAAATTTTTTACAAGCAAACAATAACCAAAAAAAGGCAGGAATAGCTATCTTAATATGGGACAAAATAGACTTTAAATGCAAAACTATTGCAACAGACAAAGATGGACACTATATATTAGTAAAAGGGGTTATCTTCTAAGAGGAGAGAACAATCATAAATATTTATGCACCTAATCAGGGTGCCTCAAAATACATGAGGCAAATGCTGGAAAAACTAAGTGGAGATATAAATGTCTCTGCAATTATAGTGGGGGATTTTAATACACCATTATCATCATTAAAGAGAAGTCCTAGAGAGAATCAGTAAAGAAACAAAGACTCTGAATAGTACATTAGAGGACCTGGACCTAAAAGACATATACAAAATGCTAGACCCAAATACAGCAGAAAATATGTTCTTCTCGAGTACACATGGATCATATTCCAAGATAGACCACATGCTAGGCCACAGAACAACCCTCAATGAATTCAGAAAGATTAAGATTAAACAAAGTAATTTCTCTGACCACAATGGAATGAAATTGGAAATCTCTAAGGGTCAGAGAACCAGATTAGGCACAAAGATACAGAAGTCAAACAATACATTCTTAGACAAACAGTGGGTCAAGGAGGAAATCTCAAAAGGAATCAGTAACTACTTTGAAATGAATGAAAATGAGAACACAATATATCAAAACCTATGGGATGCAGCCAAAGCTATAATGAGATGGAAATTCATAGCTATAAATGCATATATTAAAAAAGAAGAAAAAGCTAAAATTGAAGACCTAACTGCACACCTGGAGGAATTGAAAAAAAAAAAAAACAAAACAGACTATCCTGAAAGGAAGTGGAAAGAAGGAAATAACAAGAATTAGAGCAGAACTAAATGAAAGAGAAAATGAGAAAGCACTAAAAAATATAAACAAAACCAAAATATGTCTCTTTGAGAGGATCAATAAAATTGGCAAACCCCAGACTAACAAAGAAAAAGAGAAAACAGTTGCAAATACTTAAAATAAGGAATGAGGAAAGGGATATCACTACTGACCCCACAGAAATAAAGAGTATCATAAGAGGAAACTTTGAAAAATTATATGAGAACAAGAATGATAATTTAGAGGAAATGGACAAATTCCTATAAACTCACAAGCAGCCTACATTGATGAAAGAAAAAAATTGATGAGCTCAACAGTCCAATTACAAGTAAAGAGATAGACCTCCCAACTAAGAAGAGCCAAGGACCAGAGGGCTTCACAGCTGAATTCTACCAAATATTCTTGAAAGAGTAAACTCCAATCCTGCTTAAGCTCCTCCAAAAAATAGAAGTAGAAGGTACACTGCCTAACTCATTCTAGGTAATGCCAACATTACTCTAATACCAAAGCCAAGAAAAGATACAGCAAGAAAGGAAAATAGCAGACCGATTTCTCTAATGAACCTAGATGCTAAAATCCGCAACAAAATACTTGCTAATCACGTTCAACAAAATATCAAAGGAATTATACACCATGACCAAATGGGTTTCATCCTGGGAATGCAAGGATGGTTGAACATAGAAAACCAATCAGTATAATACACCACATAAACAGATGTACTCTGGAAGTACATCTAAAAACTCCAGCATCACATACAGGTTTGAATAGAAGGGACTGATGGACCATGTTCAGGGAGGACATATTTGAGTCCAACTCTGTCACTCTCAGGAGCACAGATTCCAAAGTAGAGTCCAGTAATAAGGCATCAATCTCGGGGGCTATCCCTCCTTATATAGGACCTGGGTGTCTTCAGACCCCTCAGGAGCCCCTCTGTGTGGGGTGATATCCACTTTTGTGTTCTATGAAATCCTACTGAGGTGTGTGCAAGCGTTACCTCTGGAATGACCTCCTGACTCTGTTTGAAGTCTCTTAGCCACATGATCTCATTCCTCTTTACATTTTCCCCCTTTTATTCAAGGTCTTTTTCCAATCGTGTTACCAGTTGGCACTTGGTATCAATCCCTCGTTGCCAGGGAGGCTCATCCTCAGGAGTCATGTCCCACATCGGCGGGGAGGTAATGCATTCATATGCTAAGTTTGGCTTAGAGAGAGGCCACATTTGAACAAGGAGGCTCTCAGGTGGAAACCCTTAGGCACCCCATAACAGTAGGCTAAGTTTCAATTACAAGAGCAAAGACTCATAAGGCCAGTCACCAATAACAAGAACCCATCAGTGGGCCATTCTCTTTTGCCAGACACTGCCCCTGCACTCAGGGGACTGTTACTGCTCCCTTGGAGAATGTGGCAGAGCTCTCCAGGCTGGCAATTAAAATTCCCTCATTTATTGAGTGATTGTCTACCCACCATGACCATGCCCCATCCCTTGATCATTTGAACAATTTTATATATCTTTCATGTATATTCAGATGAACTTACTCCCATGAATTCCCCCATCCCAGACACCCCCCACCAATGATCCTCTGCATCCCCCATTGTAACCCTTCTGTGATCTAAACCTTCCTTGAACATGAAGCCCATATAATAACCAAATACAATTAATAGATAAAATAAATAATAATGATAAGCTTAAGTGCAAGTGATAATTACAAGGAAACTCAGAAGGAAAAAAAAAACAAAAACAAAACTAAAAATAAAATATAATTAGCAGATTGGAGCATTCAAAAAAATGGGAAAAAAAACAAAAAAAATACTTTAAAAAAATTATTCTGTTTTCCTATTATCACTGTATTACGAGATGTCCAGTGTACTCTGACACCTTCCCCCTCTCATTCCCCAGTGTCTTCCAAATTTTCATTTAATTTTCAAAGAAAATTTACGTCACTGCAGTCACACACAGAATACTAGAGAATCCCACATAACCAACATCGCTCCTCTTACTCACACCATATTAAAACCTTTTTAAAAAAATGGATGTTAGCATTGTTATAACTGTTATACAGATAGTAAAATACAGCAACTAAACATTCTCAATGGTTTACAGTATAGTTTACAATTTAGACGGTACAGTTTAATAATTTTTGATGATATTTACCATGTCCAGTGTCCATTACTGTAAGGTAATGAAAAACCTTTCCCATTACCACTAAATAACCCATTTGATCTTAACTGTTCCTTCCTCCCCATCCCCCTGGAGCATATGACACTCCCCTGTCTTGAAACATGGAAGGACAAGATTTATAGTTACATGACCTGGGTATTCCAACCTACCCTTCCTAATCTATCCACCTGTAAGACCTGCACCACCCAACCAAGTAATATCACTACCCATCAGTCCTATCCTTCAATATGCAACTATACTCTATCCCTTTACCATAGATTATGTCAATATGGGTGATAGCTCAAAGCCTACACTTCTCTTTCTCTCCCATGTTAGTCTGTCTTTCAGACAGTGGTTCTCAGAGACTGCTCACATTCCTCAGTTCAAATCAGTGAGGTAATATATTGTTCATCCTTCAATGCCTGGATTGCTTCACTCAACATAAGGTCTTCAAGATTCATCCAGGTTATTCCGTGTGTTAACACTTTATTCCTTCTTACAGCTGAGTAATATTCCATTGTATGTATGTACCACATTTTGCTTCATCTGTTAATGGGCACCAGGGCTGACCCCAAATTTTGGCAATGGTGAACAATGCCTCTATGAACATTGGTGTGCATATATCTGTTCATGTCTTTCCTTTCAGTTCTTCTGAGAATATACCCAGCAGTGGAATTGCTGGATCATATGGAAGATCTATTTTTAGTTTTCTGAGGAACTGCCAAACCATCCTCCACAGTTCCTGGACCATTCCACCATCCCACCAGCAGTGGATGAGGGTTCCTATTCCTCTACATCCTCTCCAACACTTAGAGTCTGCTGTTTTTTTTAATAGCTGCCATTCTGATGGGTGTAAGATTGTATCTCATTGTAGTTTTGATTTGCATTTCCCTGATAGCAAGCGATGTCGAGCATTTTTCCATGTGCTTTTTAGCCATTTGTATTTCTTCCTTGGAGAAGTGTCTGTTCAGGTCACTTGCCCATTTTTTTTAAAAAAAATTATATATATATATATATATATATAAATATATTTCAAGAGGTGCTTAGATTACGGAAAATACTACACAGAACCCCCTGGGATTCCCATGTTGCCACCCCCCACACCTCCCTCCACGTCCCACACAAACATCTCCCACAAGTGTGGCCCACTGCCATCAATGGACTTACACATCCTGGGGTCTTGCCACGTCCCTAGACCACAGTTCACATCGTAGACCACACTCTTTCCCACACAGTTCTGAGTGGTGTGTGCTGATTTAAAATGGCCTACATCTGTTGCCACAACGGTACTCAGGACAACCTCCAAATCCCAAAGAACCCCCTGTATTTCAACTACTCGTCCCCTCCCTGCCCCAAAAGTGTCAAGTGGCCACTGGCTCCACCTCATTGTTATAATTTATTCCATTGCTAGAAACACCATATGTGTACAACAGAATACCATCAAGTCCACTGTAGCCCATAGTACTCCCCCTAATCCTGAGGGGACTGGGATGGTGATGTCCACTCCACCTCCAAGTGAGAGAGGGCTTATATCCCATGGATATGGAGGGTGGGATGATTCTTCCTTCAGATGCAGGCCCTCTCCATTCCCTGGGATGGCCGTTGCCCATCCTTGTCTCCTCACCAGGTGATTTGGATGAGTCCATTGAGCTGTAGGGTAGGAGTTGCAGCTCCACCAAGATTCCACGCACACCTGGCACATAGGTAGGCCAGAACTCCCCATTTTTTAAATGGGTTGTTTGTCTTTTTATTTTCAAGGTGTAGAATTTCTTTATATATATATGCAGGATATTAGACTCTTATCAGATATGTGGGTGGCAAATATATTCTCCCATTGAGTAGGCTGCCTTTTTATTTTCTTAATAATGTCTTTTGAGGTGCAGAAGTTTTTAATTTTGAGGAGATCCCATTTATCTATTTTTTCTCTTGGCTGTGAAGTTCATGAAACCATTTCCTATTACAAGGTCCTGTAGATCTTCCCTACATTATCTTTGAAGGTCTTAATGGTTTTGGTTCTTATATTTAGATCTTTGATCCATCTTTGAATTGATTTTTTTATAAGGAGTGAGATGGTAGTCTTCTCTCATTCTTTTGGATATGGATATCCAGTTCTCAAAGCACCACTTGTTAAAGAGGCCATTCTCTCCCAACTGATTTGGCTTGGTAGCCTTGTCAAATATCAGATGGTTGTTTATGCGAGGATCTATATCAGAACTCTCAATTCGATTCCATTGTTCAGTAGGTCTATCCTTGTGCCAATAACATGCAATTTTGATCACTGGAGCTTTGTAATTTGTTTTAAAGTCCGGTAATGTGATACCTCCAACTTCATTTTTTTTTTTCAATATGTCTTTGGCAATTTGGGGCCTCTTACCTTTCCAAAAATATTTTATGGTTAGTTTTTCCAGTTCCTTAAAATATATAGTGTTGATTTTTATTGGGGTTGCATTAAATCTGTAGATTAGTTTGGGTAGGATAGACATCTTGATGATGTTTAGTCTTCCTATCCATGAACAGGGAATATTTTTCCATTTATTTAAGTCTTTTTTTATTTCCTTTAACAGTGTTGTGTAGTTTTCTGTATATAAGTCCTTTACATCTTTATTTAAATTTATTCCTAGTTATTTGATTCTTTTAGTTACTATTGTAAATGGCATTTTTTTCTTGATTTCCTCCTCAGATTGCTCGTTATTGGTGTACAGAAATGCTACTGGTTTTTGAGCATTGATCTTAGAGCCTGCAACATTACTGGACTTCTTTATAAGTTCTAGAAGCTTTGTTGTAGATTTCTCTGTGCTTTCTATGTATAGAATAACGTCATCTGCAAATAATGAGTTTTTTACTTCTTTTCCAATCTGTATGCCTTTTATATCCTTTTCTTTCCTCAGTGCTCAAGCAAGTACTTCTAAGACAATGTGAAAAGGGAGTGGTGATAGTGGGCATCCTTGTCTTGTTCCTTATCTCAGAGGGAAGGCTTTTAGGAATTCACCAAGGAAGATGATGTTAGCTTTGGGTTTTTCATATATACTCTTTATCATATTCAGAAACTTTCTTTCTATTCCTATCTTTTGCAGTGTTTTTATCAGGAAAGAGTCCTGTACTTTGTAGAATGCTTTTTCTGCATCTATAGAGATGATCATGTGATTTTTTTCTTTCAGTTTGTTTATGTGGTGTATTACATTGATTAATTTTCTTTTATTGAACCATCCTTGCAAACCCGGGATGAAACCCACTTGTTTATGGTGTATAATCCTTTTGATATGTTGTTGAATGCTATTAGCAAGTATTTTGTTGATTTTAGCATCTAGGTTCTTTAGAAAAATTGGTCTGTAATTTTCCTTTCTAGTGGTATCTTTGTTTGGTTTTGGTATTAGGTTAATGTTGGCATCATAGAATGAGTTAGGCAATATTCCTTCTACTTATATTTTTTGGAAGAGCTTAAGTAGAATTGGTGTTAGCTCTTTCTGAAATGTTTGGTAGAATTCAGCTGTGAAGCCATCTGGTCCTGGGCTCTTCTTAGTTGTGAGGTTTTTGATTACTGAGTCTATCTCTACCTGTAATTGGTCTTTAGTGTTCATCAATTTCTTCTTTCATCAATGTAGGCTGTTTGTTTGTTTCTAGAAACTTGTACATTTCCTTTAAATTATCATTCTTGTTGGCATATAATTTTTCAAAGCATCCTTTTATGATACTCTTTATTTCTGTGGGGTCAGTAGTGATATCCCTTTCCTCATTCTTTATTTTGTGTATTTGCATCTGTTCTCTCTTTTTCTTTGTTAGTCTGGCTAAGGGTATGTCAATTTTATTGATGTTCTCGAATAACCAGCTTTTGGTTTTGTTTATTTTTTCTAGTGCTTTCTTATTCTCTATTTCATTTAGTTCTGCTCTAATCTTTGTTATTTCCTTCTTTCTACTTCCTTTAGTTTTACTTTGTTGTTGCTTTTCCAGTTCCTCCAAGTGTGCAGTTAAGTCTTCAATTTTAGCTCGTTCTTCTTTTTTAGTATATGTATATATGGCTATGAACTTCCCTCTCAGGACAACTTTGGCTGCATCCTATAGGTTTTGATATGTTGTGTTGTTGTTTTCTTTAGTTTCAAGATAGTTACTTATTTCTTTTGAGATTTCCTCCTTGACCCACTGTTTGTTTAAGAGTGTATTGTTTAACTTCCATATCCTTGTGCCTAACCTATTTCTCTGGCCCTCAGTGATTTCCAATTTCAATACTTTGTGATCAGAGAAATTACTTTGTATAATCTCAATCTTTCTGAATTCATTGAGAGTTTTTCTGTGGCCTAGCATGTGGTCTATCTTGAAGTATGATCCATGTGCATTCGAGAAGAATGTAAATCCTGTTGTATTTGAGTGCATTGTTCTGTATATGTCAGTTAAGTACAGTTCCGTTATTGTATTGTTGAGAATCTTTGTTTCTTTGTTGATTCTCTGACTAGATATTCTGTCTAATCATGACAATGGTGTGTTAAAGTACCCTTTTACAATTATAGAGGCATTTATTTCTCCACTTAGCCTTTGCAGAATTTTCCTCATGTATTTTGAGGCACGCCGATTAGGTACGGAAATGTTTATGATAGTTCTCTCTTCTTGAGGGATTACCCCATTTTCTAACATATAGTGTCCATCTTTGTCTCTTACAATAGTTTTGCATTTAAAGTCTATTTTGTCTGATATTAGAATAGCTACTGCTGCCCTTTTTAGGCTATTGTTACCGTGTAAAATTATTTTCCAGCCATTTACTTTCAATGTCTTTGAATCCCTGGGTCGTAGGTGGGTTTCTTGTAGATAGCATATAGATGGATCATATTTCTTTATCTATTCTGCCAATATGTGTCTCTTGAGTGGTGAATTTAATCCATTAACATTCAGTGTTATTACTTGCAACCAATTTCTTACTTCAGCCATATTTTCTTTGGATTAATGTATGTCATATGCTGTTTTATTTCTGTTTTGTCTTTTCAGTTGTTTTTAAACTCCCTCCAACTCTCTCTCCCTTGATTTTTCCTTTCAACTTGTAGAACTTCCTTTAGTATTTCTTGAAGTGCCTGTTTCTAATTGACATGCTCTCTTAATTTCTGTTTATCTGTGAATATTTTGAACTCTCCATCATTTTTGAATGCCAGTTTTGCTGGATACGGAATTCTTGGCTGGACGTTTGTTCCTTTTAGTACTCTGACTATGTCATACCACAGTCTTATTTCCTCTATGGTTTCAGATGAGAAATCAGCACTTAATCTTATTGTGCTTCCCTTGTATGTGATGGTTCTCTTTTCTCTTGCTGTGTTGAGTATTTTCTCTTTGTCTTGAGCATTGGACATTTTGACAAGTATATGTCTTGGAGTAGGCCTGTTGGGATTTATACTGTTTGGGGTGCGTTTTTCTTCCTGGATCTGCACATCCATCTCTCTCAATAGGGTTGTGAAGTTTTCAACCATTATTTCCTTCAACACTCCTTCTGTTCCCTTTCCCTTCTCTTCTCCTTCTGGGAGGTCCATAATGCATATGTTTGTGTGTTTTGTGTTGTCAGTTAAATCCCTGAGTCCCTGCTGGATTTTTTCTACTTTTTGTCTATCTGTTCTACTTTCAGTTTGATTTCAGCTGTATTGTCTTCCACATCACTAATTCTTTCTAATGCCTGTGAAAGATGTGAATGCAGCATCTTTTTGATTTCTTGGATTGTGCCATTGATCACCATCATATCCGTTATCTTTTTGCATATGTTTAAAATTTCTTCAGTATGTTCTCCCAGTGTCTTCTTTATACCCTTAATCTCTTCCTCCACTTCACTGAGTTGGTTCATAATATTTCTTTGGGAATCTTTGATTAGTTGTTCAATGTTCTGCATATATTCCTGGTTTTTAGTTTGTTCATTGGAGTAGTCCATGTCTTCCTGTTTCTCAGTGTGGTGTGTAATTTTTTATTGCCCTTTAGTCATCATTTTATCTTGCTTGCTTTATTCAGTTGATTAGCTTCTTTCTCTCCTCTAGAGTTTTATTTAGCTGGTGGTTCTGTGTGTGTGTTGTTTTCTATTTGACACTTTTTCT
>JAKSZT010054553.1:595913-611223 GCA_026826555.1 Tolypeutes matacus
AAGGGGAAGACACGTGTTTCCCTATCAGTGTGCAGTTCTCAGGATATCAGAGAATAATTTTATACCAACAAACTCTCTCACTGAGGACAGACATCTTTTCTGAACTTGAGTGGTCCTTGGGCTGCAGTTGTATTTTGGGAGTAGATTACTTGATTTCTAGGTTCTAAAGTATACATATAGAAGGATTATTCATTGCAGGATAGAACATACTGAGAGGGTCACACACACACAATTAAGAAGAATGTGATTGACAACTTTTGTGCAGATGATATTTAGATGAGACTTTTGAATTTAGTTGATGCTGTAATGAGTTGGGAATTTTGAGGATGTTGCAATTAGTTGAATTTATTTTGCATATAGGATGTACTTGAAACTTTTGCACTCAGAGGATAGAATGGTAGGTAAGTAGTAACCCCAAGATACAATTTCATTGATTTCTCCTCATGCACAGATAGATATCTTTGAATAGAAATAAATGTCCCATTTCTCCAAACCATGCCCTGATTCCCCAACATTAGAGCAAATATTTACTTGAATGCTCAGTGTGAAGGAGACATGGGTCTTGCAAACTTCAGAGCTAAGGTTACCTAGAATCAGAGAGTATCCCATCATGGGAGAACCCTGGCTGCCCATTCCAGTGAATGCTACATAGGTCTGTTCTATGAAGGAATCAGAATTAATAAATCCACAGGCTATCACACCCCAGATATTTCTTCAACTCAACTACCTAATAAACAGAAGTCATAATTTAAAATTAGAATTACCTCTGGAGAGTCCAGTCGAATATCGTTCCCCACCATGTCCCAACCAAGTGTCTGGGCATGGCCACTGCCCCACCCTCTCTGCTTTGGCTCCTAGAACAATGAAGGTCTTGTGGACCCTGAACTTGATTGCTTGCTGCTTCCTCCACAGGCCTTTAATCCACTCTACTGCCCCAAAGAACATGGTCTTGCCTCTGAACTTTTCCATCACCCATTTTCCCCAAAGTCAGGCAGGGCATATTTTGACAGTTTCATTGCCATCATAATGGTATCTGCTTTATAAATGGGCTCCCTGTTTCTATCTGTTCTCCAGACTCCATCTCTACCTGCTTGCTGGACACCTGCACCTCATGCTTCATATTAACTCTGACTTGCCCTAAACTCCAGCCTCCCTCATTCTCATCAGATTTTCTCTGAAAGGAACAACCTAGATACTCCTTCTCAGAGCCTACCCCCTTTGACTCTCTCAAGGCCACAGGTAAATCACCCCAGATGTAAATATCTCACTAACTGAAACCTTACTGGATTCTTATTAACTTGCTGGCTATCTTACCCTGTGAGAAACACATATTCTGATACAGTGTTTGTCATTAATGTGTGCTGTGTTTAATGAAAGATAACTCTTGTTCCTAGATGCATTGTCTGAGGTCCAGCTACTAGATTCTAGCCCAGTGGTGGTGAAGCTCTCTCATACCATCACAATAACCTGCACATCTGGATTCCCACTCAGCATCTATCACATTTTATGGATCTGCCAAACCCTAGATGAGAAACTGGAATATGTGGGCAATTATGGAAGTAATAACTACAGTCCTGCCTTCAAATCTCATGCCACCCTCACCAAGGACAATGCCAAAGGCCAAATGTATTTGAAACTGAGTAGTCTGAAACTCGAAGACACAGGCATTGATTAATGTGCAAGATAAACACGAGGAACTGCAGTGAAGGGCAGCAGATTGCCAGAAGTCTCTACCTTTGGAGGTTGAAGTGTACTGGACTGATTTGAGCACTCACTACACACGACTACAAAGTCCTAACTCCGGGAGCAAGTGAAGGAAGAAGATGGAAAATATCCCTTATTGTGTCTTGTGGTCTCCACTTTATCCAAAATGAATGTTTTTTGAGGAACTCTTCTACATTCTGAGGGACAGATGGGCTCCTTGGTAGTTCTTGAAAAGACAAAGGAAATACAGATCAAGCCATGGATAAACCATCTTTCCAGTTTGTGAGCTTTGTGAAACATAATTTTCAGGTAGAGAGATGTCCATAGAAGGATTTTAGAAACTGGCAGTTTGGTATTTGGGATTTAGATATATGAGTGTCAAAATACAATAAGAGGCATGATGTCATTATGATATTTGAGAGTCTATCAAAAAAGTTTTCAAAATTATTGTCAGATATAGCCATTTTCACCTAGAACTATCAGCATGACCTCATTGTTAACTTAATTTTCAAAGTTTGATGACCCCATTTTCAGATAGTCTGTGTTCTAATGAATAGCCACAAAAATTTCATATTTAAATACATGTACTTTAACAATGCCTTGTAATGACTTTTGTGCTTGATGCAGTTTACACAGTGTTCTGGATTGTGTCATATACCCCAAATTTATATATGTTCTTTGCCTTAATCCACATTCTTGTGGGTGTGAACCCATTGCACATGAGATCTCTGGAGGATGTTATGTTGCTTAAGGTGTGGCCCAATGGAATGAGGTTGGACCTTAATCTGGACAACTGGAATCTCTATAAGCATAAGAAATTCAAAAATAGACAACAAAATATCAGAGATGTAGTCAGAAGCCAGAAATTTATGGGAAACTCTAAGTGAAAAGAGAAGTCATCCCCATGTGAGGGAAAACCCACAGAACCCACAAGATTTCCAGTCATCTAGAAGGCTATGGGACTTGGGATTAAATAAACCCTCTAGTCTCAAAAACCATGAGACAATTAATGACTATTGTTTAAGCCAAGCTATTGTGTTGTATTTGCCATACAAGCCTGAAACTAAGACAGTTTTGGGTACTGTAAGTGGGGTGCTGCTATTACAAATACCTAAAAATGTGGAAATGGCTTGGGAACTGAGTAATCTGTAGAGGCTGAAGGCATTGTGAGGTGCTTTATAAAAAATCCTCAATTGATTTCACAAGACTATTGATAGAAATATTGAAATATGAAGACAGAGAAGGAAATGATGAAAGTGTCATTGGAAATTGGGGGGAAGCAATACTCAATATGAAGTAGTAAATAATTTTGATTGGCAGTGGTCCTTGAATGCAATGACCTTGGATATTTAGATGAGGGCATTCCCAAGCTAAATGTAGAAGGTGCAGCTTGGTTTCTCCTTGCAGCTTATAGGAAAATGTAAGAGAAAAGGGTTAATCTGAGAATTAAACTCTTAAGCAAAAAGAGCCAACAATTCTTAGTTCATGAAATGCTCAGTATATCCAGATATCATGCTCTGAGAACTAAGCCAAAAGATAACCTATCAAGAAACTCAACTTCTGGGAAAACATCAAGCAGAGTAAGCCTCCATATGGAAGTTTCACTGAATAAACTTTTGCTAAAGAGGATGTGGATGAACATGGATCCAGTCAGGTATCTCAGAGGGAGACAGGCTTGGAAATGCAGTTATCCTGGAAGCATTTGTTGAGGGTAAACTTGTCTGATGGTTTGAATCCCCTTGAACTGCACACAAAGTGGCCAAGAGTTTTGTAAAATTTTTACTAGTACAAATACTGCTATTCTTTGAGAGGCTGAGGTCTGACCACAGTTTTCAGGTAAAGTGAGAATGCAATTCCAGTGCTCTGAGAGGGTAAGATCTAGACCCACCACTCAGAGAGAGTATGGGGACTGTGACAGCACAAGAGAGGCTGCTGCTTGAACAGGCCAGGATGGTACAAAGCACCTGTCCACAGATGACTCTCACATTGAAATATAATGGAGTTTACCTTGCTGGGGTTTGGTCTTGCTTGAGAACCATGGCACCTGTTTTACTACTAAATTATCTTTTACAATGGGAATGTACTTCCTGTTGTTACACCATTGTATTTAGAAAAAGAAAAATGTGTTTTCTAGGTTTCACTGGTAGAAATTTTGTTGCAGGACAAACCACATCCATAAATGATTTTAATGATTCTTTGTTTTTTTATTTGTTTGAAGATGGCTTAAGGTTTTGTGGTGTTGTGATGGAATTAATGTATTTTGCATTTAGGAATGTATCTTAGTTTCCTGGCTTCTAAAAATTACCATGGAAAAGGAATTTAATGGCTCACTCTTCAGAACCAAGAAGGCTTGCTTTCTCCCAATGTCAGCATCTCTTGGCAGGCAGGCAATCTTTGGGGTTACTTGGCTTTTCTGTCACATGAAAATGCACATGGCACCACCTTCTCCTTTTTCTTCTGAATTCCCTTGACATCCATCTTCTGGCTGCTCCCTGTGACTTCTTCCCCATGTTCAATTTCCTGTGTTTATAAGGAAATAAGCACATTGGATTGCAGCCCATTTCCTCCAGTTTGGTCATACCTTAACTTAGAACATATTTGGAGGTTCTCTTCAAATATGTTCACATCTACAGGCCCAGAAGTTGCAACCTGAACATGTCTTTTGTCAGGGACATGATTCTGTCCCAAACAGAAATTCATGTCTTGTTTTCATTTCTAGAGATCTGACTTTAGTGGCTTGAGTTATGTTCTCCAAATTTAGACTTGTTCTTGATGTTCATATTCACTGAAGTGTGTGTGAACATATCATTAAGTAGATTTCTGGAAGCTGTTATTTCTAGTTAAGTTGTGGCACAGAAGAATGGGAATGAGCTTTAATGTGGATTAAATTGTCCTTTATAAGCAGAATAAATTTAGAAAGAGAAAGTCTCAAGGAAGAACCAGCAGCCAGAAATATGAAGGGACCAAGAAGAGAAAGGAGAGGACATAGCCAAGTGATGGAAAAGCTACAATACCCCAAGGATTGCCAACTCCTGACAACAGAAAGAAACAAGTCTTCCAGCTTCCAAATACCTGATGAAAATTAATTACATTTTTTAGCTAACTTGCAGTGTGGTTTTTATCATGGCATTATGGAAATTAGGATGCACAGCAGTTGAATTAATTACATTCATTAAAACTTCAATATATCCTGCCCACAAAGATGCAGGGTGCACAGCCAGGTCACACCTGACTACAAGGAATCCTGATAGTTGAAGAGGTGCTGGGAGCATTGGGATACCTCATGAATCCCTTTTAATACTAGCATCCAGGAAGTTCAAGATGAGTGGAGAACCTGTTTGGATTTCTTCAGGGAATAGGAACAGATCAAAGAAATAATCTCAGTTGTGAATAATTATTTTGTATCTTGGAAAAAACTCTGCTCAAAACATGCTGGAAGGATCATGGTTCATTTGCTCCTACATCCAGGAAGTGAATGTTCACCCAATCATTGTAGCAGTGGTAAATTCCCTGGGAATGGCCCAATGGACTGCCCAATCTCATGCAAATCTCAAGGACTGATTTTGAATATGAACCCAGTTCTATGGTCTCTGGGAACCATGTTCCAAAATATATGTGCATGAAAATGTTCTCATAGGCTCTGCTGAGTGGGATGTTAAGAGGGAAAACAAGGCATGAGCTCATCACAACCTATGTTCCAGGAAAGAAGAGATAAGGGATGTCAGGTATTTATCAGTGGGCACTTATCATAGGCTCAGATTATATTTTTGAATTACCTTAAAAGCTTTCTCTCTGAGACTGGTAATTTCTTTGACCTGAACCTCCAAGCACTTGAAAAAAGGGAGAATCATCCCAGGGGATGGATTCAGGCTTCCTCTCCTAGATTCTAAATCAGAGAATGAGGAACTGAAGACTTTCCCTGCTTTATACATCGGCATCCCATGTGCACATAAGCTTCCAGTATCTGTGCATTGTTTCCATGCTCTGTGCTGTATTCTCCAGGAATCACATATGTTATCCAGAATACTGGGCTTCAAGGGTATATTCTTCTGTTTGTTACTTCTCCCTTTGAGGGCATCTGAGATTTCCAATAAGGATGACCTAGATAAGGTGGATGCTATTTGTAACTACTGACTTTTATTCCCATGTTGTCCCCAGATCCCTGGACCAGGTTCAGCAATATGAGTGAAGCTCAGACCTTGAGAAACCTTCATAGATTCTGTGTCTCACCTGCACTGTCTCTGGTTTCTCCATCACCATCTTTGGTTCCTGTTGGTTTTGGATCTGTCAGGCCCTGTGATGGGCTGCAGTTTTGGAGTAAAATACAGTGTAATGGAAAAACATACTATGACCCACCTCTCTGGAGTAAATTCTCCATCTCTATATCCAAGATCTCTAGATTCATGAACATCCAAGTTTCCCTGTAGCTGAGCTGTGACTGCTGGTGTTACAACTGTGTATTATTGGATGGACATAGAATAAGGGGAAGTGTGTGGGTGAGCCCAGACACAAACCTCCCTATGCAGAGAGAGGCCTGGGCAGCAGGGAGCACTAAGAACCCACAGAGCACAGGGCAGGAGCCAGATTCAGGAGTAGGAGCAGGTGGAGGCTGTGGAGGGGTTTCCTGTATGGAGTGGGGTTTTCTTTCTTCCTCAACCTCCTGAGACCTTCTTCTACAACTTAATATTTTTAAATTAACTAAATTGTACTTTTAAAACAATTAATTTTCATTGAACTGTAGAATTTAAGTTAGATGTACATTTATTACATTTAAAATTTTGGGTAGATATTGAGTTGATAGAAATACCCAGATGCTTCTGTTCTTTGATGGTTTTGAACTTACTCCTCTATCTTAAGATGGTTCATTCTGCCTCAGCCTGGAGTGGCCACAATGATGCTTAAATCTAGGTATTCATCAATATACACTTGGCAGAGTTTCTTTGTGTTATGATTATTGACACAATAAATTTTGTTCAAATTATTTATGTCTCTCAGCATCTGGATAGTTTCAAGATCCCAGTTATAAGTTAAGATTATATTTCTTTGAGTTCATTTCATTTTCTTTTTTATAATAATAAACTTTATTTTTAGAGAAGTTTTAGATTATAGAAATGTTACATTAAACCCCAAAAGTATAGGGGGTTCCTATATAACCCATCCACTCTCCCACCCACATTTTCCCCTATGAATAACCTCTTACATATGTGTGGAACATTTGTTACAGTTGATGAACCAATATTGAAAAAATGCTATTAACCAAGGCCTATAGTGTACAGTATGGATTACACTTTGTGCTGTGCAGTTTCATGGCTTTTGACAAAAGTATAATGGCATGTATACATCATTGCAATATCATACAGAACCAATCCAATGTCCTAAAAAATGTTTTATATTCCACTTATTCTTCCTTGTTTCTCACCTCAGAACCTCTGGCAACCACTATAATTATGTCAATATTACAAGTTTTTCTGTTACCACAAGCTAATAACTACAATAACAATAAATCTACTTTGGTCCATGGTTGCACTCCCCCTTTATGTTTGTTCATTCCTCATTCTGAGAAATTTGGGATGATGTCTGCTCTGCTTCAGATTGATGGGGGGCTTAGATGGTGTGGAGCAGATGGAAGGAGCTGCTTAGATTGCAGTTGTAGAAATTCTTTGTTTTTTGGGATGGGGCTTGTCCATCATCATTTTATTAGTTGTCCTGGGCAAGTCTCAAGACCTGGATAGTAAGTGTTGGCCACAACTCAGATGAGATTCAGAGATCAACCAGCATATGAAGAGACCAAACATTTAACTCTGACATATATTTAATGGGTATAGTGATAATTATAGGTTCAAAGAAAAAGGGTATAAGATTCATGAGTAGGGAAGTTATAAAAGAGACAAACTCTGTAATATTGGAGAAATAAATGACCATTTATTCCAAAATAAGGTCTGTCAACAGGGTGCTGGGTTCATGGGTTTGTATGACTTGCCTATAGTGTCTGGACATCCCTAGATCCCTTCCACTTTTAATTGAGGCTGTGTTTTGATTGAGGATGTGAGGCATCCTTTTGACCTGCATAAACATAACCTATAGAATGTCATCCCTGCATATTTTGAAATCTTTTAGGTGTGAAAACTTTTTTGTATTAATGTTTTTCCTTATGGTCAAGGTTTTTCCAATCATTATTTTCAATTTTGGTGACATTGGCACAAATTTGCATGAATTTCTAATAATATTCTTTATTTAAGTTTTCACTATTTATTTATTTATAACTTATTAATTATAACTATATTATATTGTCAGTATGTAATGGTACTTAGCCAGATAATTTCCCCTATCATTTCTGGCTTGATATAAACATATGGGAAGATTGAACACTGACCTTAAACAACTCAAATATTTTATTTGGCCTTCCCTTCATAATTAAGGTAACTATTTGCCAGCATGAGTTCATCTGAATAAAAATCAGCTTTAAGTTGCTCAGGATGTAGACCTCCCTAGCCTACATTTAAGGTAGCAAAATAATAATTTCTGTAGAGATATGCCATGCAAATACATGTTTTTTCAATTATTCATGTGATATTTGTGCACAGAACAAACCCTATTCCCTTGAGGAATTCCCCTACATGCCTGACAATGACTCATGGAGGATGGTTGATTATTGTTATAAAATGCCTCATGCTCAGCAAGTGTTCTCTAATTTACCAGCATCATGAGAACATGTTAAAATAATCTTATTCATTAAAGCACTTTGAGTATTACAAAGTCATCCAAATTGTTCCTGTTCTGTAATGACAGTAATATTTATTTGAAAAAATATTCTGTCAACACTGTCTGGGGCTTTGATAGAATAAAATTCATCATTGTAGGTCTTATAATGGTTATTCACCATATTTACTGGTTTCAAAATTACTTAAATGTTATTACATCTTCCTTGCCTGTAAGTGAATGGTCAAAATGACGTGATTCTCCTTAATAGTCAATTTTTTATTCTGCCCTTTCTGCTTGTTTCTGTAAGGATAGATTATTTCCTGCAGGAAATTAAAATAAGATGCAGATATATAGTAAATGTTATAGTATGCATCATACCCATATACTTTCCCATGCTACTAATCCCTGGTTTTCATTTAAAAGAAAACTACATGTAATGGATGAAATAGTGTCCTGTAAAAATCATGTCCACTGGAAACTAAGAATGTGACCTTATTTGGAAATAGAATCTTTACAGATATAATTAGGTAATTTAAGGTGAGGTCATACAGGATGCAGGTGGGCCTTAATCTAATGCCTGTTGCCTTTATAAGAGTAAACAGATAATCAGAGGGAAGATGGACATGTGAAGAAGGAGGAAGAGATTGGAGTTTTCCAGAAAAAAGTTAAAGAACATCAAGGTTTGCCAGCAAGCACCAGAGGCCAGGAGAGAGTCATGGATAATATTCTACCTCAGAGCCTTCACAGGGATCATGGACATGTGCATACATTTCTTTATGACATCTAGTCTCCTGATCTTGAGAAAACAGATTCCCCTTGTTTTGTGACTTTGCTAAGCAAGCCTAGGAACCTAAGACACTACAGTTCCAAGTATGAACACACTCAGGTAATTCAGCTGGTATTTTCAGCTTCCTAATGCTGTTGAGGTAAAAGTTTATGTTTGGAGAAGAAACCATGTCTGGATGATATGGGGATCCTTGAGGAGGTAAAAGATGATATTTCTTGAAGGTTTGACTAGTCTGAGTACTCCAATGGCACTCAAAAATCATGCCAACTTTGAATGACTTTCAGAAGTGTCATAAAGAAAGCAGCCTCATACAGGACTGGTCCACCAAAAAGTCCAGCTTAGGTCCATGAGAGCAGGAAGTTGTATTATACCTAAATGAAGCTGAGGCCTGGAATAAATGTTAACATTTTGGTAACATTTGTCCAAATTCTAATGTCTGAGTAGAAGCCCTTTTTAACATTATAAAGACATTGTACATGGTATGGCATATTAGAAGAAAATGATATAACTTCATTCTTCTTTTACTTAATCTAATCACTGTGCGATAACTTCTTGTGATAAAGAAAGTTATAATATCAAAAAGAATGAAAATGAACAAGTCCAACTGGGAATCCAAGGGATCAGGACTTAGGACACAGAACCCTTAACTGGAAGCTGCATGGATCCAAAAGTCAGCTTTGAAAAAAGCTCATTACCCACAGTCACCTCAGGCCCCAGGACAACAAGTACAGCTCCATGATACCAGGAAATATCTGGCCTTTCTATTGAGAAGATGTTTTCAAGTGGCCAGAATTCTTAACATGTTAAGAAGATAGAGAAACTCCCTCATAATCTGTATTTCCAACAAAGCTTCAAAGGAAGAACTTGGCATCCCAGCCATGCAGGAGCCTTGGACTGCAGACTCATTAGACATTTACCTCATCCTCATCCATTTGAGGACTATGAAGGTGCCTTGGAGGTGTGTGAGGCCCCAGCTATGTGCAGTCCAGGCCTATAGTGCTGGTATGTAGGGGGAGGATTTTAGGGGCTTTTAGTTGACCCTCCCTAGAGGCTCAAGACAAGTGTATTCCCCTGACCTTAGCATTTGGGTTATGAACCCTGTGGAGTCTCATCTGGAGGGCAGGAGGCAAATATGCAAAGTGAGGGGAACTTCCGCTTTAGATCCACTGCTACCCTTGTCCAGTGGAGTCTCCCCCACAGCCCATCTGGTATCTTCACTGCTCTCCCTTTCCATCAACCTGCACAAATGGGGTCCTCCACCATCCTTGCCTTCCTATGGCTCTTCTCCCAGGTCAGGGATGACTCAGGGCTTGGGACCAGAGAGAGGGTGGTGAGTTTGGGGCCTCTGATGTCTGAGTCCTGGGTCTCCCACACAGGTGCCATCATTAAGGAGCAGCTAGTACAGTCTGGGGCAGAGGTTAAAAGGCCTGGGGATCCTCTGAGGATCTCCTGTAATGCCTCTGGATACAAGTTTACAAGCTAATGGATCAGCTGGATGTACAAGGAACCAGGGAAGGGTCTGGAGTGGATGGGATACATTGATCCTAGTGACGCAGAAACACACTATGGTGCATCCTTTCAAGGTCAAGTCACCCTCTCCACAGATAACTCTGCCAGCACTGCCTAACTGCAGTGGACCTGCCTGAAGGCCTCAGACACAACTATGTATTAGTATTCAAGAGACACAATGAGAGAAACCACATACTGAGAACATCAAAAACCCTTAGAAAGCCCACAGCTTCAGTGTAGAGATCTCAGAGACATCCTTCACCAGTGATCTCTCAAATACACCCACCAGGGATATAACTGTCTGACTGTGTCCTCAGGAATGAGCATGGTAAGATCAACATCAAAAGGACACCCAGCTTCATATGCTGACAAGACAAGGGACCAGTTCCTGGGGGACACTGATCCTTCATATCTGAACTAGGTTACTCTGCTTTTTCCTCTGGCTCACATTGTGCCCTCCAGCAAGGTGGCTGAATAAAGCATGTTATATTCATAACATAAAAACATTTTCTTATCCACATATATTATATGAAACTTTTACTTAGTGGAAAGTTCACACACTTTAGCATTGACTTCCTTCTTTTCTTTCCTTCTTTCCTTCCTCCCTCCCTCCATTTCTCCCATTCAGAATTCCACTAAAGTTTTAAGACATGTTTCCTTCCTTTTTGTTTTCTCATATCAGTGTTCATATGATACATAAAACCAATTACTCTTGGTTTAATTGTGTTGGTTGTTTTTTACAAATAAATTTAAGCATCCTTTTGCTTTTATCATCTATATATGTAGCTATCCATATTTAAGTATCCATTTCTTTCTTCTCACCTCTTTTCTAGCAATCATATAAGGTCTCCTGTTAATACTGTCCCTGAGAACTAGATACCAAACTGTTCTACATCACTTGGGCCAAGGTGGAGGATAGGGTGACTAAGTTTATAATGAAGCATATACACAGCTGAAAGGGCCCAAGAACACACAGTTAGTGGAAGGGTGCTGAAGTTATATGCCAGTATCCTTATAAGAGACATTAAGATATTTGTGTATGTATACAAAGTTCTGTGTGGAGTGGATGAGGCAAACACAAGAAGAAGGTTTGGGGTTGACAGAAATTCTATGTTCCCATTTGGGGCAGCCACAGGAGTCCATAATTCAAATCTTAAACTACAAAGTCATATATTTAAAGCCCAAAAGAGAGCTGAAGAGATAAGGAAATGAACATGCAGTATACTTATTTTGGACTGAATTGTGTACCCCAAAATAAAGTTTGACTCAGAATGAGAACTCATTTGGAAATAAGGATGTAGCAGATTCAATAAGGCCATTTGAAATTATAACATAATGGTGTAGGGTGGACCCCTAATCCAATATGACTAATGTGTTTATAAGAAGAAGAAATTTGAACAGTGTCAAACAGGATGGGAGAGCACTGTGGCAACCAGAAAGATATTGAAGCCCAAGAATTGCTGACCACCATGAGAAGCCAGGGAAGAGGTTTGGAGCAGATTCTTCCTTACAGGTTTCAGAGGAAACATGGCCCTTCTGACACCTCAATTTCAGACTTCTAGCATCTAGAATGATAATACCCTGTATTTCTGTTCCTTTAAGCTGATCAATCTGTAAAGACTTACTATGGTAATCCTAAGAACCAAAGACAATAGTCTTGAAAGTGAGTATCTTGTGGCTACTTTCATCCAGCAATACTGTGAGGGAAGGAGACCTTTCCATAGATGGAACCTCTATGAAATATTTTAGGACTGCATATGAGCTGGGATCATAGATTAGAACACCACAGAGCTGCTGGAAACCCTCCAGGATTTCAGGGTGAGAGAGGTCCAAGGGAGAGGCTTTTCTCAGTGAAAAAGACCTGTGAAGAATAAGGCAGGTCCAGAAAGGAGACAATATGGGAATACCACTAGATGGCACAAATACCAAGAGAAATAAAATGATTTAACAGGACAATTTCTCTCTCAAAAATGAGTCACCAAGAAATTTAATGTTTGAATATGGTGTCTGTTCCTCATGGGAAAATTTACCCCTCTCCAAGTCCTTGTTTGTACCCATGTGGTCATAAGGGATACAATGCTACAACTGGATGAATTTGGAGCTCCTTTGCCAGGGACAACAGACAGGGACATCTGACCTGAGTACATAAACCTCCAGGCTGTATTATGTTTAATACAGGCTAGTGCAAAGTTATCCTAGATGTCTGTCTGTTTGGGGCACAGTAGGGATTCTCAGTACCAGCTCACCAAGTACTCATATCACTGAGAAAAATAGAAGGCAGGACCACAGAGAGAAAGGAAACCCACTTAGCAAGACTTGGAAATTGAGGGTTATGGAATTATCAGTGAACTCAGCCATGTACAGAGTGGAGAAATGGACAGCATTTGTAAGTGACCTCAGTGTGAAGGAGCATTTAGTTAGGAGTGGATGTAAGCTGTAATCCTGTGCCCAAATATCAACAGGTCATCAGCCATGTATTTCTATCAACCTTTATTTTCTTCACCAATGTCTTATATGGAGGGCATGCAAATGTGGCCCCTTCTTTCTGCTGATGAAAACTGACCCATCCCCTGATCCTGAAGCCCCTCAAAGAGTCCAGCCATTTTTCTCTATTACTCCTATTCTGAGCCAGGACATGAACAAGGATCCTCACATGGAATGTGAATTGAGATGTGTTTTTCTTCTGTCACTTTGATAATCTTATAGAAAATTAAGAAACAGATTCATGGGAAAGGTGGAAAGAGAGAAGAAATTCCAAATCAAATGATTTCTGTTTGTAGGTTTCCTTTGTGCAGTGCAGCTGGTAGCATCTGTTAAAATATGAGGCATAAGGAAGCCCAGGACATCTTGGTGAATATTCTGCAACATCTGGATTCACCTCCAGCACTTACTGTTTGAACTAGACTCATCAGGATCCAGGGCATGAGCTGGAATGGGTGGCCCTGATAAGTCCTGATGGGAAAACTAAGAACTATGCAGACGCCATGAAGAGACAGCTCACCACATCCAGAGACAACTCAAAGCACATGCTGTTTCTGCAGATGAGCAGCCTGAGAGCACAGAACATAGCTGGGTTTCACTGTGAGAGACACAGTGAGGGCAAAGCAATGTGAGTCCAGGTGAATACCTCCCTGAGGGAGAACCCAGGAGGCTGGGGCAAAGTGGGGTGTTGGTAGAGGATGCTGTAAACCTCATGATAAAGAGGCCAGCTATTGGATCATCCTCAAATTGAAGGAAAGGATACCTATGGGGTTGTCATTTCCTCTTGAGCATAGAGTATAATTGTTGAGGGATCCCTATCTTCTTAGTGCTTTTGTATTGCTCTCATTTTGTCATTGTCCTCTGTGCCATGTAATTCTCTATATTTGAAAACATTTCATAGGAGGCATTTCCTAAAAGATGAGCTAAGAGCAAATTGGCTCTTGTGCACATAGAAGAAGTCAGGGCAGGATACAGAACCCAGAAGACATGGGTTAATGAAAGTAATTAGCTATGTGAGAGATAATAGGGGACAAATCATGGATATGGAAAGGCTAGTGTGAGCTCAGAGAGGAGGGTCTCAGACTCCCATCAGTAAACACAGTGATTCAGGGAAAAACCAGAGGCAGAAGGAGCTTGAGCAAATAGAGGCTCCCTGTAATCATAGAGACATGCTGACTGAATGACTGACTGAATGAATGAATTAATAAATGAATGAGAGACATGTTGGGGCAATTGAAGTTTGTACATTGGAACAAGGTAAAAAGACAATAGGTTTGGAAAACACTGCCCATTACTTCTAACTCTCAGTGTGCAGGTGTAGAGTTCACACATCTCCTACCCTGTATCCAGTGGACATGGTTCAAGTACATCTGTATGGGTTTGGTTAAAAGGAGAGACAGAGATATTTTAACATTCCCAATTTTGCTTAATACCTGATGATCATTAACTCAGAGTGGATTTAAATATATATATCAAATAAAATTTTACTTAATTTACATTAACATTAACACATAAATTACTGGTAATTTTGAGTTTGGAATTGCAGACAAACTTTTCTGTTAATGATAACTAAAGGAGATTGAGAAAATATTAAAATTGCTTCAGACCATCAAAATGTATACCTCTCATATATTGTGGCTTTACTACCAGGTGTACTTTCAAGAAGGAAAAAAATGGTGCTCAGACAAAAGATGTGATCACTGTAAAAAGATTTTGCTCACAATGAGAAACAAAATACATTATTAATAAAAACTGAGTGGTTTGCCAAGAGAGAAGAGAAAAGTAGGTTAAGGGAGTCACTAATAGAACAAAGCATATAATATGGTTCTGAGTTGAATTATTCAATTCTCAGAAGAAAAAGACTAATGAGTAAGGACTTTACAAGCAAACAAAAATACCAGTCACATATTCAAATATAATTTCATTATTTAAATTACAGGAATAGAGGCCGCATGGCCTGGCTCCCCTGAATGATAGAATGAGACTGTAGGCTAACAGTAGCTACTTAGAACTCCATGAATATCCAGACACAAGAACCTAAGTCCATATAAACTCAGGGTAAAATGCAAGCCACAGAGTATTGCTGAATACAAAAGGGTCTTCATGGGGGGAGAGAGAGATATAGAT
>JAKSZT010054553.1:611233-631306 GCA_026826555.1 Tolypeutes matacus
TGCTGTAGTATAGGATGGGTGCCAGAAATGTAAAAGATAAGAAAAATGGGGTTCTGAACATGTGAACAAATCACAAGAGCTGGAGGGAAAACACTGCACAAAAACAAACAGAACAAAGCAAGATTCCCAGAGAATGAACAGAAGAAAGGAAGATTTCTCCTGATGGTGAAACAATTTCAAAGAAACTGCAATCTAAAAATTACACCATAGATCCAGGGAAAGAATCAGATAAAGAAGAGCTGAGAAAATCTAGACAAACACAAACTGTTCCAAATGTTTAGAAAAGGTTAGAGTAAGCACCAAAGAAAAGCTTTAACACAAAACAAATCATCAGTAACAACCTAGACAATATGGATAAATAGACCATCAGCATTAACATCCAGATGATCAGAAGCCTAGCCATCAGCAAAAAATTATGGCCATACTAAGAAACATATGTCTTAGTCTGGGAAAAAAATTAAAACTACAGAGGAAACACAGACATTGGAATGACTAATCCAATGTATTCAAAGAAATCTCCTAAATGAATTCAAGGAAATGAAGGAAAATAGGCACAAAGAGGTAAAGGATATTAGGATGACAATGTGTTAGCATAAAATTTGAAAGCATAAAAAGAAACATATGACAAATTAAACAGATGAAAGATACATTAGTGGAGATTACTAATGCACTAGAGGCATACAGAGCAGAGTTGAGAAGGTGAAAAAAGAATCAGTGAACTAGAAGACTGGAAATTGAAATCATATAGTAAAAAGAACACAGAGAGAAAAGAATAGAAAAAATTATCAGTGCCTCAGTGATTTCTGTGACAGCATGAAGTGCACAAACATACAATCATGGCTCCTAGAAGGAGAAGAGAAGGCAGAAGGGGTAGAAAGAATATTTGAGAATAGACAAAAACTTCCAAAATTTTTTAAAAACATTTTTAATGATGTTTATCATTCACACATGAACATAAATAAACAATAAATGTATAGTAAGGGTTGTGAACTTACAAAACAAATATGCATATCATCATACAGAGCTCCTATACATTACCTCACCAATACAACTTGCATTGTTGTGAAACAATTGTTATAATCTATGAAAGAGCATGGTAAAAACATTGCTTTAGCCAATATATTGCATTTGGTATCTATTTACCCCAACTCATTTCATTATTAACATGCTATATTAGTATTATATACTTGTTATAGTTCATGAGAAATCATTCTCACATTTGTTCTGTTAACCACAGCCCAACTTCCACCATGGTATTCACTGTGTTAAATGTTGTCATATGTATCCTGGTTTCATTTTTTCTAAAAGCTGAATAGTATTCCATTGAATGTATAAACCACATTTTGTTTATCCACTCCTCAGTTGATGGGCAGTGGGGTAGTTTCCATATTTTAGCAATTGTGAATAATGCTGCTATTAACTTCAGGGTGTGAATGTCAGTTCAGGTACCTGCTTTCAGTTTTTCTGAATATATTCCTAGTAACGTGATTGCTGGATCAAATGGCAGTTCTATATTGGTTTCTTGAAGTACTGCCAAACTGTCTTCCACAAAGTTTGCACCGTTCTACATTCCCAACAACAGTGAAGGAGTCTTCCTATTATTCCAAATACTCTCAAGCACTTGTAGTTTAAAGTTTTTTTAAAAAAATAATGGCCATTTTATAAGGTGTAAAATGATATGTCATTGTAGTTCTGATCTGCATTTCCCTAATAGCTACTAAAGTTGAACATTTTTAAATGTGCATTTTGGCCATTTATATTTCCACTGTGGATAAATGTCTATTCATGTCTTTGCCCATTTTTTAAAATGATTTCCTTTTTTTATTATTATTGGGTTGTACAATCTCATTATATAACATGGACATCAAATCCTTTTTGGATATGTGGTTTTTAAATATTTCCTCCCATTGAATAGGCTGCTTTTTCACCTTTTTGACAAAGTGCATTGAAGCACAGTGTTTAATTTTGAGTAGTTCCCATTTATCTATTTTTTCTGTGTTTTGAGTGTAAGGTTTAAGAAATCACTGCCTACCAAAATATCTTGAGGTTTCCCTACATTTTCTTCTAGAAGTTTTATGATTGTAGCTTTCATAATTAGGTTTTTCATCTATTTTGAGTTAATTTTGGTATAAGGTGTGAGATAGGGCTCCTCCTTCTTTCTTTTGGATATGGATATCCAGTTCTCTCAGCACCATTTTTAAAATTGATGGTTTTTCCCCACCAGGGTGGGCTTGGAAGCCTTGTCAAAAATCAATTTGACAGGGAAGCAGCTGTGGCTCAATCAGTAGGGCTCCCGTTTACCATATGGGAGGCCCCGGGTTCGGTTCCCGGGGCTTTCTGGTGAAGGCAAGCCCGCCCACGCGGCGTGGTTAGCTGACCCAGTGAGCACAAGCAGCAAGGGGGGGATAAATGAATAAATAAATAAAATCTTTAAAAAATAAAAAAATAAAAAATAAATCAGTTTGACATAAATTTTAGGATCTATTTCTGAACACTCAATTCTATTCCATTGGTGAACATATATATTTTTATGCCAGTACCATGCTTTTTTTTACCACTGTAGCTAAGTGATATGTTTTAAAATCAGGAAGAGAAAGTCTTAGGATCTTGTTCTTCTTTTTCAAGACATTATTGCTGTTTGGGACTTCTTCAGAGGGTCTGGCCATCACCCCAGGGGTCTCAGAGTGTAGAAGTTTCACCCTAGTGTTTGTGGATAGCATGGCCAGTGCACTCACACATAGAAGAGTTAGGATTGCTGCTCCTTCTGGCCTGGAGGACAAAACACTGTTTGTAGATGACTCTCAGATCTTGAAATGCAATGGAGTATGACCTGGAGGGTTTCAGAAATGTTTGGGACCCAAGACCCCTGTTTTCTTTCCAGCATCTTCCTATGAGAATGGGAATGTTTATCCTGTGTCTGTCCCTCCTTGTATATTGGAAGCAGATAACTTACTCTCTAGGTTTCCCAGGTCCACAGACAGAAGGGAATTGTGCCCCAGGACAGACACACCCATAACCGAATTGGTGAGACTCTTTGCATTGTACATTCCTGAAATGACTTAAGGCTTTGGGAATATTGTGATTGAATTAGTATATTTTGCATATAAAATGAAGCTGTCTATTTGGGGTGCAGAGGATGCAGTATGGTGGCTTGGAACTGTATGTACCAAAGGAAAACTGGTTCTTAAATCGAATTCATGCTTGTGTGTGTAGACCTATGTAAGTAAAATTTTTGATGAAGCTACTTAAGTTAAGGTGTCATTTACCTCATTCAGAATGGGTGTTAATCCTATTTCTGAGACCCCTGTAAATGGAATGAATACAGTGATTCAGAAAGAGAGAGAAAAGCTTGAAAATAAGAAATTGAAATCAATGAAATCTGGACAAGAAGGGAGACACCAGCAGATATCACCATGTGGCTTACCATTTGGCAAAGGAGCCAAAGATCACCAGCAGCCTGTCTTCAGGAAGAAAGCATCCCCTTGATGATACCTTGATTTGTATGTTTTCCCAGGCTCTAACTGTAAGCAAGTAAATGGCAATTGTTTATATCAAAAGATTTCATAGTATTTTACATTAAGTAACTTAGGATACTAAAACAAATGTCTTCATTTTCACACAAAATGAAGTTTAATTTCTGTTGATTAAATTAAAAGTGAAATCAAGTTTATAGAACAATTTTATTGCAAATGTGAATTTTTTTTTATTTTGTGGATTGACCATAAAATAACTTGTCTATGAACTCCTGTGGTGTTATGTTTGCAAAAGAAACATTTGTATAAAGACATAATGAAGATTTGCATATAGACTCTAGATGAGTTTCTCTATGGTGTTTGGAGGGCCACCATCTGGGCCACTCCAGATGTTCTGTGACAAAACAAAACACTTTGACTATGTCCCTGAGTCTAGTTATATCTGTTGCTCACTGTTGATCTGCCTTCACTGCTTTCCAAACCACACACCTCAGCATTCCTCCAGTGTCTACTAGTGTGAGACCCTCTTCTGAGGAGGACCTGGCGTCAGTAGGGCCCAAACCTAGTGGTCATCAGTGAATGGTCATAATTATGATTACACATTCCAAGGGGACCATACAAGCATTTCAAGTATTGCTACATTTGCTAATTAGGATGAGAGAGGTTAGACATAATTCCTGCTTATAAAGTATACAGTACTGAGTATCTGAGTGAGCAGATGGATGAAGGGCCTCTGCTCTTGAGTGACAATGTACCAGCATCCAGCCAGTACAACAAGGCTCTGAGAATGAACCCTGGGCACCAATTACCATGGAGTCCACTTCCCCAAACACTTGAGGACTCCACTGCACAATGCAAATAGAAGACGGATTTGCGATCCTACTCTTCCAGGAACATCTGAAACACCTCAAAGTGATATTTCACAGAAGGTGCTCTTCAGGAATGTAGGAGAGAGAAGGGGACTCTATGCAACTTACTGGAGCAAAGAATTGGTACAAATTCCATAATTATATCAGTAATGTTGGCAGATTCCTCATGCATGTTTCTGGTAAATGCAATATGCCACCAGGAGGCAAATTTATTGTGGACAAGAAACTCCTCCCTCTCTTTATTTAACCAAGAAGTTTGATAATTATTAAAGGAACCTGAACTTTATAAATAGCAACATTTTCTTAGGGAACTTTACAGCATGACCATAATGTTGTAAAAAGAATGCTGCACAGTAAATGTTTTTGTCCTGACATGACTTAAATGATCAAGAAATTTAACTTCATATATTATAGTGTAAATATTCATTTTAAAATTAATTTTAAGCTTTACAAATTTATTTCCTTTTTATTAAGCAAAAACTTAAGAATATTTACTTTTATTTATTTATTTTTTTATTCACATTTATTTAAATATAACATTTTTCCTAGACAAATGAAAGTATCTATAAGCATATTTATAACATGGTAGAAATAAATATAAATGAAATGTATAAGTATTGTAGGCAAAATTTTACAAATATATTAGACAAATTGCTTGCTTACATTTAGCTTTAAGGGCACATCAACATGGATATTTGAGAAGGATATACTTTCACAAAAACTGCTATAAAATGTTCACATTTGCATCAGTAATAAGTTATATTTCCTAGACTGATGTTTTAGGAAAGCTATGTAAAAATATAATTTAATCATCGACCACATAAGGTAACATTATTTGCAAATGAAACACATTTTTGTCAATAGAAATGTTCCTTTTAAATAATATAGCACATGTATCGAGGAGATAGCACATTTATTTATTAAACAATAATGCATAACACATTAAAACTTGAATAATTTACGTACCTTTATGCAAGAGTAAACAAATTGTATTGTTATTAATCAAAACAAATGTGATTTGAATTTTCCAGGGCATAGAAAATTCTCTATCACAATCTATCACTTTCCTTTAAAATTTATTGACCAATGGCAGTTCTCTTCTGTTTGAGTTTGAATAAATACTGGATATTCAAGAACTGAAAGTCATATCTAGGTGTTTTGCCTACACTCTAATTGGAAATGAGTTGATTTCAGTTTTCCTCACAGTAAAACATTTCCATCTTTGTTGTGGCCAACAAATTTCTAAATAAGGGTGTTATCAGCAATAATATGTAGCATCATGAGATATTTTTTCTTTAGGAGGCAGAGAGGTTGAAAAGGAAATGTAGTTCTCTTCATAAACTGGGAACATATGTGGTAAGGAGAGCAAATGCCAACTGAGGCAGGGAAAATTCTTTGGTAAGCTGGTGAGAGAGAAAGCTCTGAAGTCGCAAAAAGGCATAGAACAAAGGCAGAAACAGAGAACTCATGTGACATAGAAAGGACAGCCTTGGGATTAAGAAAAATGTAATTTATCACTCAAAAAAAAAGAGCATCTAGAGCAGTTGCAGCAGTCCTATATCAACAAACTACCCCTGCTTTTTCAGACAAGTTTTAAATTTCTGTATAAATATGTCTAACATCAGGACTGAAGAAATTAAGCTATCTGGCAACTTTCTTTCTGAATTCATTCAGGAAAACTATGGAAGAAGAAAGGGAATAACCTTAATTCAAGCCTCCACAAACCAGAGGAAAAAAGTCACACTCACTCTGAGTGCAGACTTCATAGTTGTGGTTACTAAGAAAAATGCCACAGTTTTTCACAGTTCTTCTTTTTTATTTATTTATTTATTTATTTATTTATTTATTTACTTACTTACTTACTTATTTATTTATTTATTTATTTTTTAACATTTGCAAAATGATATATAAATATATATGCATATATGTGTATTTTCTTACAAAAATGTTATTTATATATATATATATATACATATATTTTAAGAGGTGCTTAGATTACCCAAAATATTACACGGAACCCACTGGGATTCCCATGTTGCCCACCTCCCACAACTCCCATCACACCCACACAAACATCTCCCACAGTGTGGCCCACCACCCTCAATGAACTTACACATCCTGGAGACTTGCCACCAACCATAGACCACAGTTCACACTGTAGACCACACTCTCTCCCACTCAGTTCTGAGTGCTGTGTGCTGATTTAAAATGGCCTACATCCATTGCCACAACAGTACTCAGGACAACCTCCAACTTCCAAAGAAGCCACTGTATTTCAACTGCTCATCCCCTCCCTACCCCAAAAGTGTCAAGTGGCCACTGGCTCCACCTCATTGTTATAATTTCTTGCATTGCTAGAATCACCATATGTGAACAAGAGAATAACATCAAATCTACTCTAGTCCATAGTTCTTCCTCCAATCCTGAGGGGACTGGGATGGTGATGTCCACTCCAACTCCAAGTGAGAGAGGGCTTATATCCCATGGATATGGTGGGTGGGATGATCCTGCCTGCAGATGCAGGCCCTCTCCATTCCCTGGGATGGCCATTTCCCATCGTTGTCTCCTCACCAGGTGACTTGGATGAGTCCATTGAGCTGTAGGGTAGGAGTTGCAGCTCCACCTAGATTTCATGCACACCTGGCACATAGGTAGGCGGGAAGCTCCAGTCTCTGGAAGTATAGCTAAAAACTCCAGCATCGCATATAGGTTTGAATAGAAGGAACTGGTGAACCATGTGCAGGGAGGACTTATTTGAGTTTAATTCTGTCACTCTCAGGAGCACAGATTCCAAAATAGAACCCACTGATAAGGCATCAGTCTCTGGGGCTATCCCCCCTTATATAGGATGAGGGTGTCTCCGGAGCTCTCAGGAACCCCAGTGAGTGGGGTGATAGGCACTTAGATGTTCTATGAGCTCCTACTGAGGTGTGCGTAAGAGTTACCTCTGGGATGACCTCCCGACTATCTTTGAAGTCTCTTAGCCACTTGAACTCATTTGTCTTTACCGTTTCCCCTTTTTATTCAAGGTCTTTTTCCAGTTGTGTTGCCAGTTGGCACTTGGGAAAAGTTTTCAATTAGCAATAATCATGCCTCGGATAAACCTCATTGGCTACGATACTGCCACTGTGCAAAGCTGCCAGTTGGCACTTGGTATTAATCCCTCGTTGCCAGGGAGGCTCATCCCCGGGAGTCATGTCCCACGTTGGGGGGAAGGTAATGCAATCATATGCTGAGTTTGGCTTAGAGTTAGGCCACATTTGAGCAACAAGGAGGCTCTCAGGTGGCAACCCTTAGGCACCCCACAACTGCAGGCTAAGTCTCATTTACAAAAGCAAAGACTCACAACGGTAGTCATCAATAAAAAAAAAATAAATAAATAAATAAAAAAACATCAGTGGGTCATCCTATTTTGACAGGCACTGTCCCTACACTCAGAGGACTATTGTTGCTTCCTTGGAGACTGTGACAGAGCTCTCCAGGCTAGGAATTCAGATTCCCTCATTTATTGTGTGATTATCCACCCATTGTGACCATGCCCCATCCCCCGATCCTTTGAATGATTTTGTATATCTTTCATGTATATTCAGATGAACCAATCCCCACGAAACCCCCTCCCAATAATCCCCCGCAGTACCCATTGTAACCGTTCTGTGATCCAAATCCTCCATGTACATTTAGTCCATAAAATAATCAAATACACTTACTAGGAAAAAGAAACTAGTGTGATAAGCTTACATGCAAGAGACAAACATAAGGAAACTCAGGGGAAAAAAAAAAAAGAGAGAGAAGGAAAAAAAACAAATAATCAAACAAAGAACAAAACAAAATAAAATATAATTAGTGGATTGGGACATTCAAAAAATGGGCAAAAAAGCAAAGGAAATGCCTTTAAAAAATATATATATATATATTCATTTTCTTTTCCTTTCTCTTTTCTTTTTTTCCCTTTTTTCCTTCCCTTTATCACTGTGTTATCGGATGTCTGGTGTGCCATGACACCTTCCTCCTCTCAATCCCCATTGTCTCCCAATTTTTCATTAAATTTTCAAAGAAGTTTAGGTCACAGCAAAGTCACACACGGAGTGCCGGAGACTCCCAGATACCAAACCACCCCCTCTTCCCCACCCCATATTAACTCCGCCCCCCCCTTTTTTTGTTAGCATTGTTATAACTGTTATGCAGATAGCAAAATATAGCAACTAAACATTGTCAGTGATTTACAGTGTATTTTACAATTTAGATGATACATTTTAATAATTTTGATGATATTTACCATGTCCTGTGTCTGTTACTGTAAGGTAATGAAAAACCTTCCCCATGACCACCAAACAACCCATTAGATCTTGACTGTTCCCTTCTCCCCAGCCTCCCAGAGCCCATGATACCCCCCTCTCCCAACCACAGTTCTTCTAAGATAAATTTGAGGTGTTAGATTTTGAGAGACCAGTTGAAGGAGCATACTGCTTTTATGAAAACCTCGATAGCCTAATTTTCATATTTGTTCTTTGGGAGAAAGGAAGTAGAAATTAGTTCCAATTTTTAAAATACAAATATATTGTTCTAAAAAAAAAATAGGACAAGGTATGCATTGTTATTTTCTTTGCTTTATGGTCCTTGCCTTTCTGAGGGCCTTTACACAGCGAAAAGGCAAAGATCACACAGGTTAAATAAAATAGGCAAATGTTTTTGAAAAGCACTTCAGGTGTGAGTAGGCATGAAGATTATGAATCACAGAGCACTGAATTTTCCAGAGTGAAATCATACCAAAACCGCGATAGGTTTTCACTGATATCATACGAGAGTAAGTGGTCGGGAAGGTCGCCCATGGTGCCCTGCACCGCCAGCACGTGTGGGGCCAAGGTGAAGGGGATGTCGCTCAGGAGCTCGGCCATCAGCGAGCTGTTCTCCAGAGTATGGCCTGCCTCGTTTTCCGTCTCATGGCCTGCTACAGTCACACCTGATGATTTTCCTTTGCCGGTCTCTAAAGGTTGGTTGACTTCTACTTCTGAAGTTTTACCTCTTTCTGCCATTTTTTGCTCATTTGCTGTATCTCCTAAAAGGACAAATCCATCTGCTTCTGTCTCTGGTACCGAGGGCTTTTTCAATTCTGGAGGCTTCCTGAAAAAGTGAAACATTTCTGCTGCTGCTGCTGCTATCTGTAGTTCTGGCAGCAGTCCTCCGCCGCACCAGCACTGGAGCCCGACACTCCACTTCCGGGGTCAAGCCCTACTTTTATTTTTTTATTTTTTTATGTTTAAACAATTTATTGAAGTATATCATTCATACATGAACATACATAAACTATAAGTGTTCAGGAAACATTGTGAACTTACAAAACAAACATGCATAGCATCATACAGGGCTCCCACACATCAACCCCCCACACAAATACTTTGCATTGTTGTGAAACAGCTGTTTGCAAATTATGAAATAGCATTGTCAAAGTATTACTACTAACTATAGTCCATATCTTATTCCCCTATACATTTTTTAAAGGATTTATTTATTTACTTACTTTTATCCATTTTTACCCCCCACACACCCCCGTTTTTTGCTGTTTCTGTGTCCATTCACTGGGCAACTCTTTGTGTCCATTTCCTGCCCTCTCTTCTCATCCTTCTCCTCCTGTCTTCACTGGGATTTGATCCTCGGGATGTCTGATGTGGGAGAGAGGCATCCTATGGCCTGCACCACCTTAGTTCCTGTTTTTCGGTGCATCTGGTCTTGGCTCTCCCTTGTTTCACTAACTCCTGTTATGTCATCATCTTGCTGCATGGCTCTCGGGGTCTGACTTTTATTTTTAAGTCCTCAATGATTCCATATTTGTAACACAACAGTGTGAGTCATTCTTAGACTAGATCTGCTCCACATTGACTGAAGACACAGTTCATCCCTGCTCCTCTTCTCCTGCCTCAATGGCCCATCCCATCAGCCAGCTTTCTGCTGCTCTTTGTGGACACCTTTCCCTCTCATAGCCCAGTCCGTATGCACAGGCTAATATTGGAGCAGACAGATTTGAGCTTCAAATAAATATTTTTCTTGTTTTTGGTTATTTGTGTGTGTGTGTTTTGGTAAAAGAGTATATTCATATAGGAAACACTAAGTTTCCCTAACATTTTGGACCCCTTTACAGCCCAGAGCTGTGTAAAAGCCGGAATACTATGGTAGCTCCTCTGTCTGCTATTTCCACTCTCTAAGTGTCTAAATAAGTTCATTAGATTCACCTGACCAGATCAGCCCTGGGTGCCCCTCACTGAAACTAAATTGTTCCAGCCAGAATGGAAGTTAAGTAAGGGGAACATGAAAAATTAAATTAATAACAATAAATATTCTATTGCATAATATTAAAAGTATGTTTTATTAAATACAGGTTACCCCAAAAACTAGAATGGATACAGGTCAGCATGTCTCAACATTTTCTTCAATTCATTTAAAGAATTATACATCAGAAATTAAGCCTTATCCATAAAGTGAGAACCAGGTCAGGATAACACTAATATGTCAGAAAAGTTGAGAAATTTCCTCTTAAGAAATTGGACATTAACCGGATGGAAGAATAACTCTTTATTGCCAGTATCAGGAAACTTCCTCATAGGAAGAGACTTCTGAGCAAGGCCATCTCCTGCTGTCAGAGTTCCCCCTAGAGGGCATCAGCAGCATGACTGGGGAAATGCAAGACCTCAAGTTGCCAGAACTCCCTACTCTGACCCTGTTCCACCACCAGCAGGGGAGCCAGAATCCTGTGAGGTTCTGGCAAGAACTACTTCCTCTACCCCTCCCCAACACTCACAGCCACACAAACCTATTCCTCTCTGGAAATACCAGGCACAGTTATCTTACCTTTTACACCTTTCTGTTAGTCACCAAAGCAGCTCAGCAAACCAGGGTCTACATTCTCATCCCCTGCATTCTAATATTCCTGGACTTACAACAGTCCCTTATAACTCCATCCTGCCTTCCCCACCTCTTTCTTAAATTCCTTCCATTGTGCCTTCTGGAAACTTCAGTCAGAAATAGGACACAACCTATATAAATTCAAATCCATCTCTGAATATTCCTTTTATATTTCTTTACTAACTGAAAACTGATTCCCACCTGGTACACACCTCTGAAACCTTCTCAAATGGGTTGTTTCCCTTCTGATATTCATCATACAACCTGAGTGTTTTCCTAATAGCTGCTTATTGTCAGTTTCAGACATTGCTCACTTTTTTCACCTCCCTTCTTTCAGCTTTCATCCTCATGTGATAACATGACTCCACAAAAACCCTGTTCTCATGTGGTTACCTACTGTCCTTGGGATTCCTGTCTTCACTGAGGACTCCATTTCCACCTGCTCTATTTCTCACTCCCATAACATTTGTCATGATTCATGGTGGTTTCAATATAAACATACATGACAGTTCTAATACCCTGGCTTTGAGTCTCTTGAAACCATTTCTCTTCAAACACTCTGCCCTCCTCACAACCACACAGATCACCATAATGGACCTCAAGTTTTGGCTTTTCCATGAACATATAGCACCATCTTCCCAACTTCAAACTGTCCAGTACCTTGCTATCTTCTCCTCTCTCAAGTCTTCTCCCTCTACACTTTCACCCCCAAATCCATTCTACTATTCTATATATAGGCATAGTGATCAATGTAAAAGAGTAGAAATCCCAGATATTGATCCATAGATATATAGTCAACTGATTTTTTAGAAGAAGCTTTAGATTACATAAATGTTTTATAAAAAAATAGGGGATTCTCATACACTCCACCCCTTCCCCTTCCCACAATTTCTCCCATTAACAATTTCTTTCATTACTATGGTACATTTGTTACAATTGATGATCAAATATTGAAGCATTGAAACTTACCATATTTATAGTTTATATTATAGTTTACAATTTGCACCACACAATTTTATAGTTTTTGACTAAATGCATAATAGCCTGTATCCATCATTGCAATGTCATGCAGGACAATTCCAATGTCCCCAAAATGCTCCATATTATGCCTATTCTCCCCTTTCCTTCCCCCAGAACCTCTGGTGGCCACTACCTTTATAACAATGTTACAAGTTCTTCCATTGATAGAATAATAAGTCTACTTTAGCCCATAGTTTCATTCCTCTCATATGTTTGTTCATTCCTCAATATTGAGGATTTTTGTATGGTGATATCCACTCTGTTTCTCATTGAGAAGGGGCTTAAATCCCACAGGGCATGTGGATGTAACTGTCTTGCTTGCAGACAACTAATATTTGACAAAGAAGCTGAAGCAATTTAAAGGAGGGAAGACTGCCTTTTCAAAAAATGATGCTGTAATCAAATGTAAATAAATAAAGCAACAAGTAAATAAACTAGACACACACTTTTCACAGAAATTAAAACAAAATGATTCATAGACCTAAATATAAAGCACAGAACTATAAAAGTTATACAAGAAAACACAGAAGAAAGTCTATGAATGCATGGGGTTGGCAAAAAATTTTAGATACAATACCACAGGAACAATTTATGAAGAAATTATAACATGTTTTTACTGAAATTAAATACTTCTCTATTAAAGACACTGTAAAGGGAATGAAATTTGAAGCCATACACTGAAAGAAAATTCTTGCAAAATACTCATATATGAAAAAGGGCTCTTGGACAAAATGGTGCCATTAGCTCAGGTATCAGAGGCTGAATTCACAGAGAGGGATCTGGTATGGAGGTGCCTATCACAGCTCCTCCTTGAGAAGGCAGGTTGGGGAGGGTCTGATGAGCACCAGAGATCAGTTGTCCTTCTCACTTGGAATGTGATCCACCATCCATGCAACCTTGGGGCCAAGGACCCAGGGAATGGTGAGAAGCCTTGCTCTGTGCAAAGCTGGCATTTTGTGAGAGCAGAACAGGGCAGGGTGAGGTCTCTCATGGAGAGCCCTGCTTGGTGCTTTCTCCATCCCACACACCCTTGCTCTGTACCCACTTGCTGAAGGGGCTGGTCCTGCCTCTCCTGGTGCTGCAGTTCCTGGGCTCCTACAATCTGAGATCTGCTTTGTCCACTTCTTTACCCTTGTCTCCCATCCTAAGCTTTTATGCAGGCTCTTCTCCATTATGACTGACTGTTTCATGGTGGGTGTCCTTCTAATGTGTTTACAAAGATAAGGTCATTTTCTTATACCAGTGCTGGGCTATGGCTCCTAACATTATCCCCTCCTGTGGTTGGAGACCCTGGGAAAAGGGTTACAGGTGACCAGGGCAGAGCGGGAATTAGATTCCATGCAGTGCAGACTCCATGCTGTGAAACCCACATGCTGCCCTGAGGGGTGGGGGCAGCTCTCGTTGCTCAGACTGCAGAACTACCCACTAGAGACACAGGTCTAGAGGATGGCAAGGCTAGGATTGGAGCCCAGGTCAAACAGGGCAAGGCTTGTTTGTCCCCATCACCCAGCACAGGTGCACCTTGGAATCTCAGTAACTTTCTCAGCCTCTTTTATCCATAGTGAAAGCACATGCAAATCACCTGGGGCCTCACAGAAGAAATCCCATGCTCAGGCTGGGCCTGTGTGGTGGGGCTTCATCCTCCAGATGGCCATGCAGATGCTGGGGCTTCCCCTCTGTCTCAGGGTCCATATGTTCACAGGGGCTTGATTGTGGGGTAGGACAGACTCACAATGACTATCCTTTCCCCCAGGTGTCCTGTCTGAGCTCATCCTGAAGACATTGGGACTTGGGCTGGTGAAGCCCTCACAGACCCTCTTCCTCACATGCACTGTCTCTGGGGGCTCTATCACCGACATTTATGGCTGGAATTGGATCTGCCAGCATCCTAGAAAAGGCTGGAGTGGATGGGGTTCTGGTACAAGACAGTTAACACAAGCTATAACCCAGCTTTCCAAGGCCACATCTCCATCACTGTTGACACATCCAAGAATGAGTACTAGCTGCAGCTGAGCTCTATGAGGGCTGAGGACACAGCCACTTATTACTGCACAAGAGGCACAGTGAGGGGAAGGCAGTGTGAGCCCAGACACAAACCTCCCCTGCAGGAGGGAGATGGGCTGCAGGGGGTGCTCAGGACCAACAAAGTCAGGAATCAGACCCAGGAGCAGGTACTGGGAGGGGAATAGTTTCCTGTCAGAGTCTGGGGCTTCCCCTCCCCACAGCCTATTTCCCTGAGGACTTGTCTTCCCTTTGCCTAGGTTCTCCTTTATTTCAATCCTCAGTACAATGTCAGGAATATTCAAAGCTGCAACTATTTTTACTTCTAGAGAGAAATGAGGTCACTGTCCCTATTTCACTATCCCTTTATTTTGGTCTTTGGCTTAGCTTTCAGTTTGACCTTTTGCAGCTCATTTGAACTAGTATGTCAACCACCACCTGAAAACAAAGGATATTCTGTGACCAATAATGCCTTTCTCTTGTTTCTAGAAATTAAACCCAAGTTAGGGAAGGAATGAGTAATTAAACTTTCATTTTTCTTTGTAAACTAGATTTTACATCTTTAATGTTTTAAATTCACAGAAAAAATGAGAAATATAGAGACTTCCTATGGATCCCAATATATTTTCTACTCTTATCCTCTTGTATATCCATGATACGTTAATCAAAACTAAGTTATTAATAATAATAATAAATGATAGACATTTTGCATTTCACCCATTTTTCCATGTATGTTCTCTTTCTTATATTGGATACAATCCTGGATGCCATGATTTTTTGAATGTCCACAAGAATATGTGATTGTTGGGTCTTCTCCTTTGCCTGGTGACAACTCTCCAAATTGAGTGTTTCTCACTTGGGACATGTGTCTATGGGGATGGCTGTGATTGCTGTGACTGACAGGGTTTGATCCTTCTTCCTTCCTGGTGCCCTATTCCAGGTGCAGCTGCCTAAGTCAAGCCCAGGTGTAGTGAAGCCCTCAGAGACCCTCCTTCTCATCTGCTCTGACTCAGTTTACTCATTAAAAGTCAGTATTTCCTACTAGTGTTGAATTTAAAAGTGCTCAGGAAGGACCTCGTTGGATGGGAAAATAGGTTATTGTGGAGTCAGAATATACAACCCGTCCTCCCAGAGTCACACTGCATCTCCAGGCACACATCCAAGGATCACTTGATTGCAGCTGAGCTCCATGACTGCCAAGAGCCCTGTGATGTATTACTGTGCTGGAGACACACAGAGAGGGGATGGGATGTGAACCCAGACACAAACCTTCCCTGCAGGGCAGAGAAGGGAGCTGAGATAAAGGGGCACTCAGGACCCACTTAGTCCAAGGGACAAGCCCAGGAAAGGTGCAAATGTTCTGTCAGTATCTGAGTATTTCTCATTGCCACAGTTTGGAAAACTAACAGTAAATGATGGTAATCCAATTCATTTCATTACAATAATCAAGACTTCAGTGGAGGGATAGATAAATAGATTAATGGAAGAGAATATGTGTGCTATGGATAAAATAAGAATTAATTAGGCATAAAATTGAATGCTCAAATCATTTTTAAAAATCTGATAAATTGCAATTCACCAAAATAAAAATATATTTGAAGAGCCTTCTGAAAAAATGAACAGAAAACCGGAAATTTCAAGAATGAAACTAAAATATATATATCCTAAAATAACTGCATCAAAATATATACCATCTTTTATTACTCAAAAAAGAATGCAATACAATAAAACAGGAGAAAATATACAACAGACATAGAAATAAATTAACACATGAATGGAAGCTCAGTATCTTAAAGTAGAATTACCTTATGTGTCAGTAATTTCTCTGCTATGTACATACTAAAACATATTGTAAACAGGCATCAAAAAATACTGATATAAGAAAGGACATAGCAGTACTATTCATAATTGCCAAAAAGTAAATACATCCCAAAGGCCCATCAATTTACAAATTGATAAAACCATATGGTATATCCATAGAATAGAGTATTATTTATCTAAAATAAGAGTATGCTTCATTTCTTCAGGTAAATGCTTCATTATGGATGTTCCTAGAAAACATTCTGCTAGATGAAATAAACTAGTCTCACAAAACTACAAATTGTATGATACTATTCATATGAAGTATCCAGAATATATAAGTCCATAGAGAGGAAAAGCAAATTAATGAAAGCCAGGGCCTGGGGAGAGGGGGAAAATGGAATGTTGCTAGTTAATAGGTATGAGGTATCTTATTGGTGTGATGTAAATATTTTGGAACTAGATACAAATGATTGTTGTACAATCTTGTGAATGTCCTCAATGCAAATGTTAATTTTTTGTTATATTACTTTCATTTAAATAAAAAAATCAAAGCTCAGCCTCTGCACAAGAAAATAGTGCAAACAAACAAACAAAAAAACCACTAAATTTTAGTGCCAGCTGATGCACAGTCACTTGATGAACCATAAACGAGAGTGTGGAGATCTGACTCCAAGTACCAGGTTAGTGGTAGCTGTTGTAGGGAAGGAGGAGTGTGATTATCTTGGAGCACATGGAAGAATAGGCCAATTTCTACTTTCTGACTGGTTAGGAGCAACAATGATGAAAATATTATAACAATTCACTAAGATGTATAATTTTTATGAATTATACATCTGGGTGCATTCTCATTATTGAGTGTAAAATATAATGTAAAATAACAATAAAATCTAGAATATGCCAAGACTTATCTACTAATTCAGCCATTCCCATTTTTCTCCAGTCCTACCAAGTTCCAGCCTAGACACATTGACACTTTTTAAAAGCAAATATATAAACCCTTATAGCTAATGGTACAATTCCCTTCCATAAGCAAGCCCAGTGATACATTGCATCAATCAAATTTTACTGCTTGTACCTTGTGAGCAAGAATTAGCAAGTTCTCTAGATTTATTGGTAAGAGATTTGTGTATCTGAAGGTGGGAAATGAATATGACAAAAGTAGGGGCCTCCCACCTCTGTGAAATTTCTAGGCATCCAGTTGTGTGAGTCTTGTAAAGGTACCCCATCTAAGCTTAAGGATAAACTTATACATTTATTTAGTCCTACAACCCAAAGAAAAGAAGAAATCCAGGTGGACCACTTAGGATTTGGGAGACAACATATCCTTCATTTTTGTTTCTTCCTATGACCTATCTTTCATGTGACCTAAAATATTGCTAGATTTTCATTGGGACCCAAACAAGAGATGACTCTGCCAAAGGCACAGGCTGCCATGCAAGATACTTTTCCACTTGGTCCAGAGCAGCCATCAGCTCCAATAGGAAGAAGTGCCAGGGGCAGAGAGCGATATTGTGAGGAGACTTTGGCAGGCCTAAGTGAATCACAGTACAATTACAATGTAAAATTATTGCTTGGAAAGAGTAATGGCTACAGGTGCATTTTCATAAACATTAATTAGTTATGGCAAATGGTTTAGCTGGATTGTTAGGTACTTGGAAGGAACACTGTTGGAAAAGTACAAATACGCCTATTTCCATACAATTTCCTTTCATTCCTCTGACTCATGAACAAAGTAGACAAGACAGCAGTGATGCGGATTATGCAATGGATCAGCTTGCTGAGGGCAGATGGAATATGGAATTGGTAGTGAGAGGAGTTAGTTATAAATAGCAATTACAACCATGTAAGTCACAGAAATGAACAATAAAATTGTTTTGAATATTTCTTCCTTAATATGTTCTGAATATGTTTGTGTGTATATCTTTACTTGCTTGCCTTTATTATCATCATATTGCATAAATTGTTTCAACTTTACAGCAGAATATTTAAGTTAAAGGACATCAAGGTTGTCTTTAGGGAATATCATACAGGATCTTAAATCTTCTTCCTGGGAAAGGGCCAGGAAATTGTGGGTTGTAAGCAGAAGAGTGTATCAAGTTAAAATGAAGTTTGACTTTGTCATCATTCCATTCACTGTTAGTTGTTTACCCTTTCCTGGGTATAACTAGGTTGCACCAATTAGCCACTGCTAAGCTGTTTCCTATCTTTATGAATGTGTTAATACTATATTGGCTTTGTTTGGAAGTTAAGCATGTTTAAGGTGATGCATATGTGTTCAGGGTTGCAAGCGTTGGAAAACTTACTAAAATTACAATCATGATGTTACTACTGAGGAATGTTATTGGGAAAACGGCAATGGTGGCACCAAACACCCTTCACACTGATATTTCAAAAATCAACCAGAATCATTTATAGCCAACATTGTCAGGGGATATATACATACTATATATCCCATTTTTTATTCCATATTGTATACACACACACATACATATTTACAATGGCTGAGGTAGTTGCACAATGACCATATTTCCAAAGCCTTCCTTGGTCCTTGACTGCATCTGAATCCCTGACAAGCTCATTCAACAGAATTCCCTCCTGGAAGTAGGGGAAACAGGGCTTGGTGAGGGGGTAGCCCAGGGAGAGGACTGTGTTCTCCAAGGGCTCAGTCAGTATCCTCCTCCCAGGGTGCCCCTAAGACAAAGACCTCCCCTCATTCCTTTCATTTTACATATAGAGATACTCCCAAATGGAAATCATTCACATGGGCTGACATGTGAAATTGCAGCACAGATTTTCTTAAATTTAGGTTCCTTCTGTGTCAAGGCATATATTTTTGTGCCATCATAGAACTCATCCCCAAGAACATGAAAGCCTTGTGGTTCTTACTCTTTCTGGTGTTGACTCCCAGATGTGAGCTTCTTGGGGATTCTGACAAGAAGATAATAGGGATGATGCAGCTGATCACATGAAGCATTGTGTTTCTACTTGTCCCCAGGTGTCCTGTCCCAGGTGCAGCTGCAGGAGTCAGGACCTGGCCGGGTGAAAGTTTCACAGACCCTGTCCCTCACCTGCACTGTCTCTGGATTTTCTTTAACTGACTATCATATGACCTGGATCCACCAGGCTGCAGGAAAGGGGGGAGTGAGTTGGTGTAATATGGATTGGTGGAAGCACAAAATATAAACCAAATCTACAGTCTCAACCTGTTATCACGAAGGACAACTCCAAGAATGACGTTTATTTTAAGCTGAACAGCCTGAGTTTCCAGGGCACAGCCACATATTACTGTGTCAGATGCACAGTGAGGGGATTTCGGGATGAGCTAAGATGCAAACCTACACTGCAGATCAGAGGGCTGGGCTGCAGGGCTGCTTAGGACCACCAGGGGGCAGGGGCAGAGATGGATGGGGGAAGTTTCCTGCCTTGCCTAGGGTTCCCTCTTCTTCCTGCACAACATGTAAGCCCCAGAGAACCTACATTTCTTCTTTTCTAATCAGTGCTATGATATATGCAAGATTCAATCTCTGAACTGTTTCTTTTAAATGGTAATACTTGTGTGGGTAAAAACAAATCATTTAAAAATATATGTAAACCACGGGAATTTGTCCTCATCTTTTCAATATGCTCAAAATTGTGAATGAAATTTGCATGTAATATCTTTGTGAATTTACCTCTCCAAACATAACACCTTTCTGAAATGTCCTGGAAAAATAATATTACCCTACCTACCAATATGGCACTCTCTAGAAGCAGCATCTTAGTGCTCCACTTTCTTCCCTCCCTCTCATGTGACATCAAGAATCAGGTCTTTGCATTTACATTAAACCCCTTAGAAATTATGATTCACTTATGTACAATGCAATCTTTGTATAAAATACTCTGGTTTTCAATGCAAATTAATATATAGAGATATATAACAAAACATATACCTATATATCTTTTAATATGGATCTATCTATCTAACTATCTATCTATCTATCTATCTATCTATCTATCTATCTATCTATCTA
>JAKSZT010054553.1:631316-674106 GCA_026826555.1 Tolypeutes matacus
CTATCTATCTATCTATCTATCTATCTATCTATCTATCTATCTATCTATGTTCAGGGCTAAAGGAAATCTTAATAAACATTTGGTTGTACACCACCCTTTATTGATAGAATGTTAGTTTGATGAACAAATTGAAATGAATAATTTGTGATAGAATAAAATATAATTAAGTGAGAAGCTTTTGGAAATTTCCATAGATAAACATAATTAGAGGATGTAAATGCCAGCTTCCAAGGGAGAAGGAAAAAATGGTGGTGGGTTTTATGTTGAGGGTATCAGAAGACCCACTGTACGGCTTTTTTAAAAAATTCCACTAAAGCATATAGATGCTTGAAGGGAAGAATGCAATTTTATCTATTAACCATTTTTAACTTGTGACTTGGGTATAATTATCTCCTATAATCGCTAGCTATTTTAATTATTCTGTGGCTTTGAAACAAGGGAGAGAAGAAAATCTATGTTGTTTAAATCAATAATCATTTCAGTTGTGCCCCATTAGAGATTATAATCCTGTATTTCAATAATTAAATTTCCATAGCCTAAATGTAATTACCCCCAGACTTTTACCCATCTCTTCACCAAAACTCTGGAGGGCCAATCACATCCAGGGACAATGCCAAGAATTTTCTGTATCTGCAGATGGACAATCTGAAATCTGAATACACAGTCATGTATTTCTGTGCAAAAGACAGATTGAGGGGATGGCCATGTAAACCTAGACAAAAAGTCCTCCTGCTCAACAGCCAGGAGGTTTCACTCAAGACTCACTGAGCACAGGGGGAGGTGCAGAGGGATATTGAGGAATGGTTTCCTGCCAGGCTCTGGTGCTTCCTCTCCATCTAAAAGTTCCCCCAGGGAACATATCTGGATTTATGATCTGAGCTTCAATGAAGTCTCTGAATTAGGAAAGTTCTACTGTAATATATGGAAACACTTTCACACATATCCAAAGCAGACTGCCTCTTAAGGAGGCAGATATGCCTTTGTCAGTGGTCATCAGTATCTGAGTTCTGGGAAGCTCAGGGTAGCCTGCTGAGCATTTTCTAATCTAATCTTACCTCAGTGGGATTCCCCAATTTGGACAATCTTTGGTATTCAGGCTAGTACCCAAAAGGGAGGCTGTGTCAGGGTCCATCACTTATAAACCCTAATATAATTTCACATCAGATTAAGCTCCTCAAACAAAAGTGTGCACCTCAGATTCAACACTGGTCTGGATGGTTGTCTGTTCTCCTAATCCATGTTCTTTCTCCCAGTCAATAGGGGTGTATACAGTCAAAGTTACCCATCAAATGCATCCCATGTTTCCCAGGAATCAGTTTGCCTTAGCAAAGTTTCCACACTCAGTCATTTCCTGGAGAAGCACATTAGGCATCTTCTTGGGCACAGACAAGGTGATGTTGTCAGAGAATACTAGCTAGACCCTGAGTCTATTATGTCCCTGAAGTTGGAAGTATGGAGCGTGTAGTTTGAGAAAAACATGCTTTGTTGCTTTTTTAACAAATCCATTTTATTGATGTGTATTAATAAAGCATAAATCTATCCAAAGTGTACAATCAATGGTATTTGATACAAACACTTCAATCATTCTTAGAGCACTTTTATTATTCCAATAATAATAATAGATATAAAACAAACAACACTCATCACCTCTCAATCTCTCTACGCTTCCCCTGTTGTATATAGCTGTTATTTTTTTCCTTATCTCTAGTACATTTCTATTTATATTTTGTAAAAGCAGACTTAAATATCCAATATCACCCACATTCATGTTTTACATGAGGTTTTACTCTCTTACACAACCCCATGTTACATTTTATGGCTTTCCTTCTAGTAATATAAATGACCTTAAATTTTCCCTTTCAACCACGGTCATATCCATATAATTGCTCTGCCAGTTACAAACATCATGATAGGCTTTCACCATTTCTATTCATTTCAAAAGATTTATAAACAACTTTTTACCAGTTCTGCATAGATTAACACTTGGCTTTCCATTCTCTACCCTCATTCTATTTTGTGGCAGCCTATATTCTAATGATTAAACCCATGAATACATATAATATATTTAGTTCATAATAATGCAATCATATAGTACTTGTCCTTGTGTGTCTGTCTTGCTTCGTTCAACATAATGTCCTCCAGGTTCATCCATGTTTTCATACCCTTCAGTACTTCATTTCTTACCACTGCATAATATTCCATCATGTGTATACATCCCAATTTGTTTATCCATTCATCAGTTGAAGGACACCTGGGTTGGCTCCAACTTTTGGCAATCAAAAATAACACTACTATGAGCATCAGTGTGCAGATGTTTGTTCATGTTTCTGCTCTCAGTTGTTCTGGATATATACCTAGTAATGGTTTTGTCAGGTCACATGGCAAGTCTATATTCAACTTCCTTAGGAACTGCCAAAAATTCCTACACAGTGGAAGTATCATTTGATACTAGTGAATAAGCATTCATATCTTTCTATATTCTCTCTGATATTTATGATTTTCTGACTTTTTAATAGTGGCCAGTCTAATTGTTGTGAAATGATATCTCAGTTTTGATTTGCATTTCCTTAATCCCTAGTGATGTTGAACATTTTTTCACAGGTTTCTTCACCATTTGCATTTCTTCTTTGGACAGTTGTATTTTCAAGTCTTTTGCCCATTCTTTAATCAGATAGTTTGTCTTTTTATTGGTGAGTTATATGATATTTTTGTATATCATGGATATTAAACCCTTTTGGATATGTAATTGCCAAATGTTTTCTCTTATTAAGTTGGCTGCCTTTTCATCCTTTTGACAAATTCCTTTGAGTTGCAAAAGTGTTGAATTTTAAGGAGGTCCCATCTATCTTCTTTTTCTTTTGTTGTTCACGCTTTGGGTGTAAGGTTTAAGAATCTTCTGCCTACCACAAGATCTTGAAGATGTTTTCCTACATTTTCTTCGGGGAGTTTTATGGTTGTTGTTTTTATATTTAGATTCTTGATCCATTTTTTGAGTTAATTTTTGTATAAGATGTGAGATAGGGGTCCTCTTTCTTTCTTTTGGATATGGTTAATCAGTTCTCACAGCACCATTTACTGGATAGACTGTTCTGGCCGAGCTAGGTGGGCTTGACCACCTTGACAAAAATCATTTGACTATAGATGTGAGTGTCTATTGTGGTGTATTTGCTTATTTTTTTTTCACAGCTCTTCTTTGATATTTGGGTCAACTTATTATAAGTCTTTAAAATTGTTTAGCGTAAGTTATCAAAATTGAGCCAGGGGCTAACTAAAGGGGCATAGCTTTTTTCATAGGGATTAGGAAACAGAGAAAACCTAAAACAGTTTTAGTCTATGCAATTTCTGGATAGGCCAGTGGATGGCTCTCATTGGTGCACCTTTCTACTGAGGTGTTTCATTCTGGGCTTTTCTGTGTTTCTGTGTTGAATCTCCAGAGTGGAGAGTCAAAGCAGGTCTACTGGTCAAATTCACTGCAGAAAATCTTCCTACTCCCCCTCCCATTTCCCTTGAAGTGGCTGACAGGGTGGAAGATGTCTGTTTCCCTCTCAGTCAGTTGCACAGAGCAAGGGACTTTACCCCAGCTTAATATCTTGGGGTGGGAGAGGGGTGGCCTTTCTGGGTAGTGCTGGGGTTTGGTAACTTATGTATGTTCCTTTGGGGTCTTCATCTCTCTGTCCCTCACCCTCCTAGGAGTTTTGCTGGAATGTGGGTAGGAGAGATGGATCCTGCAGATCTCAAAGCCTGCAGAGACCACCAGATGCATTTCTATAGAATCAGGAAGTTTCCTTGTGTGGGGAGACCTGGAGCTGTCCCACTGTCTGTGAAAGCTAATTAAAGTGATGAACAGTGGGGTTCTGAATTAGAAATCTCTTTAGGCAACCTCATCTCAGCAACCTTCTGCAACTCGCCATCTTCAGGTATAGAGGTAATAATTCAATCACCTGGTAAAAGTTTTTCTTTCTTATTTGGTTGCACATTAGGTTGAAGAAAAATTCTACTTTTTATTTATCCTACTCTACACTCATATTATTCTGAACTGATCTGTGAAGACTCAAAATGGTTAAAAGTCAGGTCCTTCATAATTTCTATATATATGTAGGAATATCAATGTATTTTCATTGTGGGATATGTTTGTTTTGTTTTTTTTAAATATATTGACTGTTCTTTTTTCCTTCTTCAATCTAGCAGAACTCTCCTATGTTAGGACTTCAAATCTTTTTTTCTTAACACCTCCTTATCTTTCATGCAGAATTCATTAGCTTTTTTTGAATTATTTTTAAGGTTAAATATATCTATTTAGATATTTCATGAGGAAGTGCATACAATACCATCTAGAACAGAATTTCATAATTAAAAGTCACAGTATACACAGTACATCATTTGGATGTTCCTTGGTGCTTTCATTTGCTTAATCACCAACATGAATGTATCAGTGCAGAGAAAAACTTATCAAGCAAAATAAAAGTTATGGAATATTTTAAAGAAATCATAGGGTTTCTTTTTTCTTGATATCCTGATTTTTACAATTGCAAAGAAGAAGGCAATGCAGCTCACCTATGCCTTATTGGTGTTGAGATTAAAGAGACAAGTATTGCTGACACTCAAATCCCATCCATATGATCTCAAAATAAGTAAGTTTCATTTATCTTATTTATGCCATGAGATTATAAAACACCTGTAGTGTTTTTCAAGGTATCTGAGGTGTAAAGGTATCTGAGGTTTCTCCCACTCCCCCAAAGATTTTCAATGGCAGTGAGTTAACATTCTTTCTTTTTGCACTCCCTGTTATTGTTCACTCATGTCTGCATTTCAACCTTGACCAAGAATTAGGTTTGGCTATTCTATCAGATTCACTCTTGATTAATAATAAATAATAATTTTAAATACTCATATAAAAATCCAAATATCAATTCTTCTTCCTTTTAAATATTTCTGAGATACACATTGAATTCTTATATTTACTAGTCAAAACAATCTTTTCATGGAGAAAACATTTCTCATAAGAGACACATTTGTTTTCTGACCCTCTTGAATTAAGTGCCCTTTATTTTAAGATGTGAGTGTGCAATTCTATTTACACCACTTATTGTATTTCATTCTTCATAAGTAACTATATTCAGTACTCATGTGATTGTTCTAATCACTGTTTAAAAGCATCTGTGCAAAGAGTCTGGCCAACATTCTCCCAATACTGGATTACATCATCACAGCTGGTAGGTTTCCACAGCAGTCCTTGACCCTACTGAGGGTACCAATGACATACCATGTCACAGCCAAGGGAATATTCTCACTGTCACATACAGAGCCAGAACATACAGCAGGAAACTTATTTCCTTTGTTGCATTACCTCACCCACTCTACTCTGTGATGTTTTTCATGATGCCTATATTCCATACTCTGCCACCATCAGCCACATTTATTTGTATTTTCAAGATGACATTTTCATAATTAATACTCTTCATGTCTCCATCACCACATTTTAAATTCCTGTCCAGCCTCACAAAATAATATTAGTCCAGCATTATCCCAGGTAATTATGTTCTTTTCCTACATACTTCATAAGGAGGTGACAAATTCATTTCAAGATCACCTCTCATATCTACATCAAAAGAACTATCCTCCAGCAGCATACAGTATAATATGTGGTCCTTATTTATTCCATGCAGGCACTTTGCCTCTCCATTTTCATCTCAACCCTTCTATACCAGCCTTCTATGACTGTGTAATTACCTGGAACCTGGATCCTGACTTGTTTTTAATACCCAAACTTTGCCAATTCCATTGGTGACATCAGAGTCCAGGTAGAGTCCACATGGGAGATCCTAGGTTTGGTTCCTTGTGTCTCCTAAAAAAAACAAGCACACCAAGCAGGCAATGAGCACAAACAATGAGCAAAAAAAATGAGCAAACAGACGAGGGAACCATCTTGGGGGAAAATATTACATGCATTAAGCATCAGCTCCCATTCTCAACCCACATTCTATCTCCTAGTAACATATAGTTGAGTTTATCTCTGAGTTTATTCATTTGTTTAGTTCATAATAGTGAGACCATACATTTGTCCTTTTATATCTGGGTTATTTCAACAAACATAGTCCTCAGGGTTCATCAATGTTTGCATATGTATCCCTATTTCATTTCTTCTTGCCGCTTAATAGTATTCCACCATATATATATATATATATATATATATATATATATATATATATATATATATATATATGGCACATTTTATTTATCCATTCCTTGGTTCATAGAAACTTGGGCTGTTTCCATATTTTAACATTTGTGAATAATGTTGTTATGAAAATAGCTATGCAAGATCTTTTTTGGTAGCAATTTGCATGGAATAACTTTTTCCAACTTTTCATTTTAGCTTGATTGCATCCTAACATCTGAGGAGAATCTCTTTTTTTTTTTAAAGATTTTATTTATTTATTCATTCATCTATCCCCCCCCTTGCTGCTTGTGCTCGCTGGGTCAGCTAACCACGCCGCGCAGGCGGGCTTGCCTTCACCAGGAGGCCCCGGGAACCGAAACCGGGGCCTCCCATGTGGTAAACAGGAGCCCTACTGATTGAGCCACAGCCGCTTCCCTGAGGAGAATCTCTTGTAGACAGCATATAGATGGCTCATATATTTTTATCTGTTCTGTCAGTCTACACCTTTTGATTGGGGAGTTCAATCCCTTAATAGGAATTGTAATTTTTTGCTGATGTTGAGACATCTGAATATGTTTTTGAATTTACTATGATGGTCAACTTCTTTTTTGTAACTAGTGGTTTTCTTTCACAGCTCTTCTTTGATTTTTGGTTCAACTTATTCTTGATAAGAATTTTTGAGAGTCAGTAGTTTTTTTCTCAGTTAAAGTTACCAAAATAGGGCTAGAGACTCACACATGGACACAGTTCAAGGGGTCTGGGAAGAGAGACACTAAAGGATGTTTTTCTCCTTGCAGTTTCCCAGCTGGCCAGCAGATGACACCCACTGAGAAATCTTTCCAACAAGGTGTCACTTTTAACCTCCAATTGGACAGGTATGGCTATAGCTGAGATTCAAAGTGGGCTCTGTTGACAAACTCACTGACTAAAAACCACTCTCTACTGTCCACTGCATCTTGTCTGTCTCCAGGGATGAAAAATTCTGTTGCCCTTTAAATTGAAACAGAATTGCAGTGAGCCACAGGTTTTATCTAGGATGTTCACCTTGAGTGTCAGGGATGTGTGCTGTTCTTGGCCATGGAAGTTAGAATTCATGGTTTTTATTTTGGTAACTTTTTGTCTCTGTCCCTTGCCCTCCTAGAGGATGTGCAGCACTCTCCTGGTCTGTAGATCCCCAAACAAACCTCTTTAGACAGCTTTTGCCCTTCTTCCATTGGTTTTGTGAGAGAGTTGAGCCCTGCATATTGACTCTGACACCATCATACTGAAAGTAACTGCTACCATTAATTTTTGACAAAAGTGCAAAAGTCCTTCAATAAGAATGAGTAGTTTCTTCAAGAAATGATGCTGGGAGAACTGGGTATCTATATACAAAAGAATGAAGCTGAATCCATATTTCTCACCATATTTTTATTGAATTTGGACTTTAATGAACTTGGATTTTTCAAAGGATTCTTATATATGACAACAAAAGCTTAAATTAAAAAACCAAGAGGTAAACTAGACATTATGAAAATAAAAAAATCTACTGACTCTCAAAAATTATTATCAAGAAAGCAAAACTGAAATATCTGGTAAACTTATTTATCAATATTTTATTAGGTGATAGTATTCAGAATGGTATGTGTGTAGTTTGTTATAAAACTCATACACTCTCACAAATATATTCTTACAATTCAGCAGTAATGAAAAAAATAACCCATTTAAAAATGGGCAAGGGACTTCAATATGCATTTTTGTAAAGAAGGCATTCAAATGGCAAATAATCAAATGAAAAGGTGGTCAACATCCTTAATCATTAGGGAAATGAAAATCAAAACAAAAATGAGGTACCTCTTCTCATCCACTAGAATGGTTATAATCATGTTTTTGTAAATATGAAGATTGGTGACAGTGTGAAAAATTGGAATTCTCATAAATAACTGGTGGTGATGTGAAAGGTTCAGCCACAGTTCAAAATAGTTTAGCAGTTTCTAAAATAGTAAAGATAGAATTTGTATGAAACTCCTGGAAAAAAACATATCTTGGAAAGGATGTTCAGAAATGATCAACAATGCATGTGAATCTTCCAGTCTCCCCCAACTTCCTTCCTTTGTGTTACATATCAGTTTTCAAACAAAATCTCCTTTTGTCCAAAGCCCTGTAACCTCTTTGCTCTGCTATTTAAAAAAATGATTCTCAGTATTCTTTTGGCCAATTAGCAATAAAAGCAGAAAATAAGCCACCCACAACCTTTTGTATGTGATTTATAAATAAAAATAAATTAGAATGTAAGCTACCTACTATTAAAACCCAGGAAGATTTTCTGTTTCCAGCTTACTTCCAATTACCAAAGCCATAAGAGTCTGGCAGGGAAATCAGCAACTGATCACATAGACATGGTCTGACAGCTGTGCTTGGTTCAAGCACAGTCCTGATCAGCATCCTCCTGCCTTTGGCCCTCTCCTTGACAGTAAATACCTGAATATGGATATATCCAGAGGCCATAGATCTTGTTCTGGAATCATACTGATGGACACCAGACAATAAGGAGCAGTGTGGGGAGAAATTTAGAAATGTGACAAATACCTCCCTGAATTCACGAGTTTCCTATGTGTTTTGTGAATAATTATAATAAACTTGGAAATCAAAAGAAAATTTATTTCAATCTCTTGTAATTCTGGTATTAAGTCTGAAATAAGATTCACTGGTCCAAAGTCAAGGTATTGATAGGGATATATTCCCTCCATCTAGAGATTCTAGGAGAGGATCTGTTACTTTCTTTTTCAGCTTCTGCAGCAGCATTTCTTGAATTCCCTCCACCCATGGACTCTTCACCTATCTTGAAAATCAGCTGTATACCATACTATTTTGGAAGATATATTGTTTTGTTATTCTTCTGCGATCTTATCCCTCTCTTTCCCTCAAAAAAGCACTTGTCATCACATAGAGGGCCCAATGCAAAATCCAAAACAATCTAATTTCAAAATCTTTAGCTTAATCATATCTGCAAAGTCCCTCATGTTATATAAGGCAATAATCATAAGTCTCCTGTGTAAGGGCCTAGATATCTTTTGAGGCTATATGTTTAGCCTCATGCCTGAGGACCAGTTCCTCAGCTGACCCCAGGAGCTCTTGGTCTTATCTTCTTTTCTGTTGTACAGTATGTACATTGTGTGTGAGTGTGTGTGTGTTTGATGTTTAAGTCATTTTTCATAAGCACATACATTATCCCTCTGGGCCTCTCAGAATGTATTTATGTACAACTTTTTTAAATTAATTTTTGTAATTTAAAGTACATAAGTAACTCATAGAAATAGCATCTGAAGGCAAAGGCATTTATTAATCTGGTGCACACAGATTGCCATTAGATGATCCTTTGAGCCTATGAGGAACAATCTCCCTTCTGAATTTCTCCATAGCTTAGAAGCAAGAGCTCTCCCACATGCAGATGAGAACCCATGCTTCCAGGGTTATCATAGCCCCAAAATGGGAAAGCTTGTGCTTCTTTTCTCTGTGAGCTTTGTGTGTGCTCAGGGACAAGATCATTTCATGGCCTTGTAAACCTTGGGGATCTTAATTTTTTTATGGCAGCAACATTCTCTGTTTTAGGGATTGGTGGGAAAGGAGTTGCATGGTGAGGGTTCAACTCACTTATTGTGATTGAACTTGTTTTCATCTCTGCTATCTCAGGTACAGCAACATGTGCCCAAACCAGACCAAACACTTTTGCTAACCCAATATGTAGGTATATTCTTCATCACAGCCCATGGTTCCTGCTAAGTCTGGATCCATCAGTCACCAGAATGGCATCTCAGTTGATGAGGAGCATTGTGGTCAGTTGTACTACATAGTAAAATTTTCTACCCATAGCAAAATCTCCATTCCAGAAACATGCCCAAGAACCAGTTCCTGTTTCAGCTGAGTTGCATGACTGCCTTGGAAATAGCTGTGTATAACTGTGTAATAATCCCTGTGAAAGAAAGGCAGTAGTATCTCAGGCACAAATGTCCCTGTGCAGTTTGCACAACAGGGGACTGAAACTGCAGTGGGAGCACAATATCCATGAATCATTGAGGTCCATCTGAGGTACAGGTGCAAGGGGAGCCTGAGTAGGAGATTCTTGAATTAGCCTGGTATTTCCTTTTTTACAGAGAAATTATCTTTCCAAAAGACTATCTCTTTCTAATATATGCAAATATTTTGAAGATTCTAATCTATGTTTGATAGTTTGTGTTAAAGGGTACATTATGCATGTTATTGTATGTTCATTTGCATGTGTTAATGTGTGTGCTTTAGTACATGGGTAGATATGTCTGTTACTCTGCCTGTGCTACTGTGTATATCAGCATGTACATTTGTGGTTATTACTGTGTAAATGTGTATTAATTTGGGTGTTTTAGTGTGTGTGAATCTTACTATATGTGTTAGGCTGTGGTTGTGACTGTGGGTTTCTGTGTGATTATGTTAGTGTTTATTGTAGTCAATATTTTATTTTATGCCCATTACAGTCTGTGTTTGTATGTGTATTTATCTGTGTGTATCTTGGTGTAGGTACAAGTGTGATTGTGGTTCTGTGTCTTTTATGCCATTTGTAATTACTTGACTTTATTAAAGGTTCAGGATCTTATGTTTCCTCATAATAGTTCCTAATTTCCCACAAAAACTCAAATGCTGCAAAAGAATGCTTGAAAACTATAAGATCAAATTGATGCCATCTCTGCAATGGATTTTTCAAGTTTTTAATGGTAATTAACTCATCTTGAACCACCAATGTATGCACAAACTTTAACTAAATTTAAGTATATTACACTTCTGTGGGTGCCACATAGCACAATACATAGGGCCTTCATCAGTCTTTGCTAAATCAATGTATTCTGTCCCAATTGTGATATAAGGGAGGATGAGGCAAGTCCACTTTCTGCAGACTGTACTGATCAAGCTCAAGACTGATGTAACTTACCCCATATTCCCTGGGGTCTTCATTGATTCCTAGAAGAGCTGCCAGATCAGCACTCTAAAGGGAAGGACTCTGATCACATTTGACTTCAGGAATAGCCCTGAGACCCTATATGAAATAGTCTTAACAACTTGAGTGGGACACTTGACATTCAGTGGATATGCAACATTGAACTCCATCTTCTAAGATTTTTCTAGGATATCAGTTCTCAAACCTCACTGTGGATAAGATTGACCTGTAAGATGTGGATTTTGAGGAAAAGACCAAAAAAAAAAAAAAAAAAAAAAAACCTTCCAACCACTTTTGACCTGGATATTCGGTAGGAAACATGTGTGATCATGATGTTCAGAGAGGCTACACATATTTATAAAATCTCTTCCATAAAATGAATGCTTGTATTTATACATTGATATAAAATATCATTAAGGGACTCTTTTGTAAACGAAGAACAACAAAATATTTCCTATAAAGTGACTATAACTGTGGGTATAAATAGAAAACAGATTTCATGTTGTTCTGTAATTTCACACCTGACACACCCATAATTTTACATAAATACAAAAATTTAAATGTAAGTGGTAATATAAAAATCAATTTAAACTCTATATGATATAGCACAATTTTTCCTCTAAATATGTGTCTGGCATTGCACAGAGCCCACAGACCTATAAAAATATCATGAGATGATACTATGAAAACTGTATGATAACAAATTAGACAACATAGATGAAAATGGAGAATGAATGCTTAGAAACATCTGAAAAATCTACACTGACCCTAAAAGAAATAGAAGATCTCAGCAAACAAATTGCATATGTACAGATTGACTCATTCAGAAAAAACTTCCCCAAAAAAAACATCCAATAATGAGATGGCTTCACCATGATTTCTACCAATCATTACAAAAAGAATTATTACCACTCATTCTTAAACTCATCTAAAAACCTGAACAGTGTGGAACATTACCTAACTCATTCTATGAAACAAACATCCCATTAATATCAAATACTAATAAAGGTAATACAAGAAAAGAAAAGGTCAATTTCCCTTATGAATAGAGATGGAAAAGTCTTTAACAAAATACTTGCAAATCAAATCCAACAAAAAAGGAAAGACTATACACCATGATCACATGGGTTTTATCTCAGATATGCAAGAATGTTTCAACATAGAAAATCAAGTAATGCAATTCACTATATTGACAAGATGAAGGGAAAAAAACACATGATCTTCTCAATTGACACAGAAAAGACATTTGAAGAAATCTAATATACTTTCTTGATAAAAATACCTAGAATGGTAGGAATAGAAAGAATCTTCCTCAACATGATAAAGGGCATATATGAAAAGCCACAGCTAACATCATACTCTATGATGAAAGACCAAAAGCTTTCCTTCTAAGCTATGGAATTAAACAAGGATACCACTGTCACAACTGTTATTCAGCATTGTACTGGAAGTTCTAACCAGAGCACGTAATCAAGAAAAAATAAATAAAATGTATTCATATAGGAAAGGAAGAAATAAAAATTTCACTAGTTGCAGACGACAAGATCCTATATAGAGAAATTCCTGAAAAATCTATAACAAAGATAATTGAAAATTTATATGAATTCAGCAAAGCAGTGTGATACAAGATCAATATAAAGATTTCAGTAGTGTTTCTATTCAATAATAACGAGTAATCAGAGGAGGAAAGCAACAGAAATTCCATTTATGAGAGGAAGTAAAACAATCAAATATTTAGGAATAAATTTAACCAAATATGCAAAGTACTTGTACACAGAAAACTACAACCTGGCAAAAATAAATCAAAGACCAATTATGAAATTTATTTGGAATGGTAAGTGGCCCTGAATAGCCAAAAAGATCTTGAAAATGAAGAACAAATTTGGAGGTCTCTCATTTTGGGACTTTAAAACATATTACCTAGGTACAGTGGTAAAACCAGCATGGCACTAGCATAAAGACAAACACATTGACCAATGGAAGAAAATATCTGGTAAGTGCTTAATATCTATGATATACAAAGAGATCCTACAACTCAACAGTGAAAAGACAAACTACCCAATTTAAAAATGGGCAAAAGACCTGAAAAGAGAATTGTCCAAAGAAGAAATACAAATGGGAAAAGAACACATGAAAAAAAGTTCAACATCACTAGTGATTAGGGAAATGCAAGTCAAAACTACAATGAGATATCATTTCACACCTATTAGCCTGGCTGCTATTAAAGTCAGAAAACTGTAAATATTGGAGAGGATGTGGAGAGATAGGAATGTTTATTCTCTGTTGGTGGGAATGGGGAATGGTGCTGCGACTGTGGAGGACTGTGTGGCAGTTCCTATGAAAGTTGAATATAGACTTGCCATGGGATTCAGCAATACCATTATTAGGTATATACCCAGAAGACCTGAGAGCAGAGACATGAACAGACATCTGCACACTGATGTTCATAGCAGCATTATTCATGATTGCAAAAAGTTGGAAATAACCCAAGTGTCCATCAACTGATGAATGGATAAGCAAATTGTGGTGTATACATGCAGCAGTAAGAAGAAATGAAGTTGTGAAGCATATAGCAACATAGATGAACCTGTAGGGCATTACATTGAGTGAAGCAAACAAGACACAAAAGGACAAATACTGTATGATTGTGCTATTATGAACTAAATATACTATGTAAACCCATGGAGTTAATAATTTGAATATAGGTCACCAGAAAATAGAAGGTGGGTAGAGGATGGAAAGCTGAGGGTTAATCTGTGCAGAATTGTTAAAGGATTGCTTGTAAATGTTTGGAAATGAATAGAAATGGTTAAAGCATATCATAGTGTTTGTAACTAGCAGTGTTATTGTATGAGTACAACTAGTTGAAAAGGTCAGGTATATTTCTAGAATGGAAGCTAAAAACTGTTACAACGGGACTGTATAAGTTTGTAAATGCTCATGTAAAACATGAATATGAGAGATATTGCATATACAAGAATGTTATTAAAATATAAATACATGGGAAGCGGCTGTGGCTCAATCAGTAGGGCTCCCGTTTACCATATGGGAGGCCCCGGGTTTGGTTTCCGGGGCCTCCTGGTGAGGGCAGGCCTGCCCTCACGGCGTGGTTGGCTGACCCGGCGAGCACAAGCAGCAGGGGGGGGGGATAAATGAATAAATAAATAAAATCTTAAAAAAAAAAAAAAATATATATATATATATATATATACAAATATACTAGAGAGAAGGAAAAAGTATAGCAGTTATATATGACAGATGTAGCATTGAGAGATGGAGGTGATGAGTTTTGTTCAGTTTTTGTTTATTACTATTACTGGAATAATAAAAGTATCTAGGAGTGATTGGGGTGATGAATGCACAAACGTGATTATACTGAATACCATTGATTGTACACTTTGGAGGGAGTTAAATTTATTAATATGTATCAATAAAATTGAAAAAGATTCTTAAGAAAAGAAAAATATGAATGTACAAAATAAATTAGAGATGGAAATGAAATAGTAGCTATAGATAGCAGGGGAAGCTTAGAGAGATTGAGAGGTGAATATTAAGGGGTACAGTTTTTTTTTTTTTTTGTTTATTATTGCTATTAATATTGGAATAATGAAATTACTCTAATAATGATTAAATTGATGAATGCACAACTATGTGATTATGCCAAATACCACTGATTGTACAGTTTGGATAAATTGTATGTTTTATTAATATGTATCAATAAAACTGATTAAAAAATGAAATATAACTAAAAAAAGAAGTCAGAAGAGAAGAAAGGGAAAATAAAGTCAGGGTTGAAATAAAAGTTAATTCATTTGTTTAAATTAATGAAGGGATATATCTGGGACATAATATATTAAGTTAAAATGTTTAAAGAGCATGCTCCCATTATGAACAAAACATGATGAAGTAAATAAACTGAGATTAAAAGTGCTAGAGACAGACTAATAAATGGCAAAAATTATAGCAACAAATATTAATGCATTTAACATTTATAATACTCAAAGTTGAGTTATACACAAATATCAAACAACGAATCATGTTGTCCAATAAGTCAAACAGCAAACAAAAATTTACAAATGATGAAAGTTACAAATTCCAGTAAAATTTTACATTTTAAGGAAAACAATAATCCATAAATACTTCTTTGAAGATCCTAACAAATTTTGATAAACCATTATTTTAATCAAACATAGATTCAGTGTGATATCACATGAAAAGTCAAAAAAATTAAAAACTGGATACAATAGGCAATTTTTATTATCTTCAAAAATCTTTGGACTGATAAAATTATCATTTAAATGTGATAATGAGAGAACAGTGATAAATACCAGGGAGAGTGTTATAAAAACATTCAAATCCTTAAGGAAATATAAAATAAGCAGAAGAAGCAGCATGCAAAAGAGTCTGTGCAACATGACCAATTGCAATTTTTCCACGGAATTCAGGATTGGGTCAACATATGGAACAAAGCAAGATGATGAATCATAATGACCATCTCAATAGGCAAAGAAAGACCATTTCACAAAATCCAACACCCTTTCAATTAAGCATTCATCAAAGTGGGGATAGAAGAGAAGTTCTTCAGCCTTCTATAGATGGTCTGAGAACCCCACAGACACATGATGCATCAGTGTGAAAGCAGCTAGCCTTCCCAATAAGACCAGGAATGACACAAACCAGAACAACAACAACAGAAAAGGATGTCTGCTAATGCCACTTGTATTCAACATTACGGTGGAAATTCTATTGAAATCACTAAGGAAATAAAAACAAAAAGATATAGGTCATGGAAAGAAAGAAAAAGATCTGTTATCACAGAAGATATAATCTTTTAAAAATATTTATTTACTTTTTATCCATTTTATAACCCCCCCCCCATTTTTTGCTGTTTTGTGTCCATTTGCTGGACAATTCCCTGCTTCTGCCTCCTGCCCACTCTTCTCATCCTTCTCCTCCCATCTTCACAGGGATTCAGTCCTGGGAAACTCCGATGCGGGACAGAGGCATTCTGTGACCTGCACCACTTCAGTTCCTGGTTTTTCAGTGTGTCTCATCTTGGCTCTCCCTTGTGTCACTCTCCTGTTAAATCATTGTCTTGCTGCATGGCTTAGTGGGGCCTGGTGGTGTGCCTGTGCATGGGGCTTTGGGGCTGACCCACTCACAGACCCTGGTGGTGCTCCCATGTGTGGGGCCTGAGGGCTCACCCACTCATGGTGCCTGATGGCGTGTCCACACACAGAGCCTAGTGACCCAAGAACCTCTATTTTTCTTTATTTTACCAGGAGTTCCCAGGGATCAAACCCAGTTCCCTCCATAAGGGAGATGGACTTCCAACCATTTGAGCCTCATCCACCCCCTGATAAAATCTTGTAAATGAATATCTTAAGAAACATATCCATGGATTCATACACCTTTAAAAAAGACTAAGACTGGTCAAGTTCAGGAAAAATAAGAGTATACTAAATCAAAATATAAAAGTCAAATATATTTTTGAAAACTTGCAATGAACACAAATGGAATTAAATTGGAAAATAATACAATTTACTATAGCAACTAAAAGAATAAGGGGGCTGGGAAAATATTTAACAAAATAAGTGTGACACTTTACAATTATTTTTAAATAAAGCTATTAAAAAGATTGTTGAAAGAAATTAAGGAAGACCTAAATAATTGGAGAGTTATCCAGTGCTTGTAGACTGGAAACCTTAATATTGTTAAAATGGAAACACCAACCAATTCCTAAAAAAGACCAGTTACCATTTTTTTCTTAGAAATTGACTAACTGAAATTTATATTGTAATTCAAGATGTGAGTAACCCAGGGATTTCAGACATGAAGATAATGGAGAAGATGTATCTGTGCACAAACTCACTGTATTTGTCATTGATCCAGGGACTCTTTCCCAGGTGCAGCTGCAGGAACTGGGCCCAGGAATGGTGGAAACCTTGCAGAGCCTCTCCCTACCCTGTGTGTCTCTGCTTACTCCATCTCCATTGTTTCTAATTAGAACCAAGTCTTCCACCACCCAAGGAAGGGGCTGCACTGGCTGAGTCATGCTTATTGCAGTAGATCATCTTGGAATACAGATATTGTTCCCTGCACACTGGGCCACATCTCCATCACTGCTGACATAGCCCTAAACCAGTTCTCCCTGAAGCTGAGCTCCATGAATTTTGAAGGTGTGGCCTGCCATTGCCTTCCTCTCAGGAGACATAGCTAGAGGAAGGCAGTGGGAACCCGGACACAAACATCACCTGATAGGAGGCATGCAGGGGTTTGGATGGAGGGGTCAAGAAGGAACCACTAAGAACAGGTTCCCAGCTCAGGAGCATGTGTTGGTGAGTATGAGGAGGGATTTTTTTCTCTGAAGCTGTGTTTTCCCCACCCAGACAGCATTCTTCACTCAAAGCTACTCTAAGGATCTTTCCTGATTCAGAACATCAAACATTATTTTCACAGGATTCAATCTTGCCTGCCTTTCCCTCTTTGCCTCAGGAGAGAATGTAGAGAATTATTTCTTGTTGGATGTCCTGCTTGTAATTGATATCATGCCATAATATCATTAACTGGCAAGTTGAGGAACATTTCATGCGGTAAATCATATACTTATTGGACCTCAGTTTTGAACCAAACTCAGAAGGGGCTCCAAATCTTATCTGATGAATTCCTTTAATCCTGGTCATTTCAAGATTCTTAATTTTGAATAACCTGAATAATATTGTACATATCAATAAGGGAGTCCATACATTACCAAGGGATTACTCTCAAGAGTGAAGGCTGGAGATATTTCTGGTTGTTGCCACTGGAGAGATGTACAGCTGGAATCTTCTGGGCAGAGTCCTGGCAGGCTACTGAATATCCTAAAGTGTGCACTATCTCTGTATAACAGAGAATTATCTAGTGTGCATTGTCAGTAGTGCAGAGGTTGATAAGTTCTGATACAAATGTACAACTATGAAAAATCATTTTAATGTAGGTAATTTATCCATCAGTAAAACTGGAAGAACACAAACTATGCCTTGGTCTTTTGTTTGTTCATAGGGCCCTACACACTCACATGGCATGTGGCATGTGCAGAATGGGTTCAATTCTCCAGGATCTGGGCTAGGCCTGGGAACTGAGAGAGCATTCACTGGGGCAAACCCAGCAGTATGTTCATCCTGCCCCAATTTCTTTTCTCTGTGGGGCAAACAGTACAGAGGGTGATTTGCCCATTTGTGCAACAGCTGTCCACAGCCCTGACACAGATGTCCAGAGCCTTAATCACCTGCTCCTAGCACCCAGCAGATGGGAGGAGAAAATGCAGCTGCAATCTATCCCACATGGTTGCACCAAAAGAAGTTTGGACAATGTCATTTCATCTCCCATGGATCCTGGATCTGTGATCCACTAAGGAAAAGGGAGTTATGTTCTAGGATCCAAGGACAATGAGTCATCAGGGACTTCACCTGGGTCCCTGGCCTCAATAGGAAGCTAGTCAGTATGACCTTCCTTTAAAGAACACATTCACTATGTACAGTGCTTTATGAGGAGGTGGGGGAGAAAGCACTGCATTTTTTCTACAACTGAAATGCTTTTCCATGCACTCATCATCAGATGAGTTTTCAATGACTGTTTTCACAGGGAGCTCTGGGTGTAGAGATTGCATGTCCGGGAGAGAGCTCATGAGAAAGGAGGGAGATAATGTGCCCCATGGGGGATGGACATGCAAATGGAACCCTTCCCTCTGGTCCTGAAAACCAGCACAGGCCAAGGCCCTGCAGCTCTGAGAGAGGTTCTTCACTCTGGTAGATTGAGCTCTTCCTTTCTGTGCACAGGGCAGAGGAAGCCCCATGAAGTGTGTGCTGAGCTGGACATTTCTGCTGTCAATTTTCCATGGTAATATTATAGAGAAACTGGAGATGCTGCTGTGTGTGTGATTCAGTGAGTGTGTGTGAGGAGGGTGTGTGAGTCGGTGTCTCTCGCTGTGAATCAAATTTTACTTTCATTGATTACAGGTGCCCAGTGTGAGGAGCAGCTGGTGGAGTCTGGGGGAGACTTGGCCCAGCCTGTCAGAGGCCCAGAGGGTCTCTGAGCCTCTCCTGTGAAGCCTCTGGATTCACCTTCAGTAACTACAGAATGAAGTGTGTCCACCAGGCCCCAGGGAAGGGGCTGGAGTGGGCCTCATACATTAGCAGTAGTGGTAGTTACATAGACCATCCAGATTCTGTGAAGGGCAGGTTCACCACCTCCAGGGACACTGCCAGGAACCAGCTCTATCTGCAAATGTTAAACCTGAGGCCTGAGGATACAGCCATGTATTACTGTGCCAGAGACACAGTGAGGGGAAGGCAATGTGAACCCAGACAAAAACCTCCCCTGCAGGAGGGTGCTGGTCTGCAGAGGGAGGGAGCTCAGGCCCACATAGCACAGGGCTCAGCCCAAGGGGCAGATGCAGTGGGAAGTTTCAGCTGATTTCCTGCCAGGGTCTGGGGCTTCCTCTACTTCTTACAGTTTTCCCAGGGAACTTCTCTAGATTTAGTATTCTGTTTCCTCTATTGAATTATCTGAATTAGGAAAGTTTCATTACACTAGGAAAAAACATTCCCACATGTGTACTAGCAGAGTGTCCTTTATGGAGGCAGAAATGGCTCTCCCAGGGGTCAACAGGATCTGATTTTTCAGGAGCCTCAGGAAATGTCCTTGAATTTTTAAAAATCTGACACAGAAGGGAAACCTCATTGGCATTTCCTAATTAGTGCACTCTTTGTGATTCTGGAAACTTCTGAAATCACACAACCATAGGTGCTTCAAAAGGAGTCCTATGTACTCCATGAAGTAATAAAAAGCTGGTTGCCTCTTCTACAGACCATCTCATGAACCTGATGACCTTTAACAGAAACCCCTGAGATCTGAGACCTCAGCATGTGTAAAGGAGGGAGACACAGGCTCTGATGGGGGCAGTGTGAGAGCAGCCCCAAGTCTGCCCCTCAGGGAACACAGAAGCAGGCCTGGAAGAGAGGCCTGGCCTCAGGACCCCAAGCTCATGCCTTCCCAGGGCAGGAGAGGAGGAGGCAGTGGAAGGGTTCCTGTCCTGGGCAGGGGCTTACTCTCTCTGCTCACTCCCTCCCCATCCTCAAGATGCTGGGTCCCTTCGTGACTCTAAAAATAAAATGCTGTATTTTTTGAGAAAACCTCCATTGAATATGGGCAGAGCATAGAGTGTTGCTGAGGAAGAGGAAAGACAACAGGCTTTTCCTTCAGCCACAGTTTTGTGTCCTGACCACCAGTGCATTTCCTCCTCTGACTTAGAAGAGATGTGAGGGAGATGACTTAGCACACTGATTAATGAGATTCAAATAGAATGAAGAGAATTTAGACAAGTTAAAATAGTGAAGGGATGAAAAGATTCTAATATTGACTCTGGTGATGGTGGCACATATCTGAGAATAAAGTAAAACCCGTTAAATTTTGTGATTTAAATGAATAAATTTATGGTATATGATTTATGAGTCAACAAACCTATTTAAAAAATCATGCCAAGAGAGAAAGTAAGGGAGGAGAGGCAGGAGGTAGAGATTGACCAAATTTGGGGGAGTTCTTTTTCTGGTTTTTAATGATAGTTATGTGTATGTAAATATATGCAAATATTTATTGAATTATACACTTTAATATATGAAAATATTGTATGTTAATTACAATTTAACAAGAACTAACTATTTATCTCTGTTTTCTAGTTCATTAACATATTATTTAATAAAGGCATAGACCTTTTATAAATTTTACACGCTAGTTTAGTTCTGACAAAGGGAGGAGTTTTTCACTAAGGTGAAAGTTGTCTTGCACTTATGTTTTACTCTTGGGTAATTCCAGTAGCTTGGATCTAACCTGATTCATTTTACTGAAGATTCTGTGCAAGACTGACCCTAGCCAAGGCTTGGAAATTTTTCCCAAGATATATGCAATTTCTGAATTCCAGATTTATTCATCTACTACATTCTATTACTTGGCTCTGCTTTTCCTCAGGCATTTCTTCATTCCAAAAATAATCACATGACTTACTACCTCTTAGGTTATATGGTTCTCCTCTGTCATCCAGACAATTTGTTTTGGGGCTCCTTTGAACTTCACAGAGCCCCCTCTCCTATGGTTAATGACATTCCATTTTCATCACCCAAATTTTATGCTGAGCTCCTGGGAAGGACTGTGTTTTATCCACCACTCAATTACCATATCCAAGCAGTTTGTACTTCACAAACACATTTGTATTGTCATAATTTCTGGTAGTATTAGTAGTTCAAACCTCTAAAATATATGGAATTTTTTTATAACTCTTTAAATACTTTTTTCAGAAAGGTAGTTTGAATTCACACAGCCATTTTACTATTTGATCTTGTAATCACAAGATCATAAGTCAACAAACCTATTTAAAATCTTCCTAATTCTACAATATGAATAATGGTGAAACCATTCATTCACAAAAAGATATCTTTCTAATCACATTTCAGATCTTATCAACCTAATCATGGCCAGGACTTAGCAGAAGGCAGCAGAATTAGTCAGGTGGGAAAGGAGGAATAATACGTGAAGCTCAACTCAGAAAATTCTTTCTTCCAGGTAGCTTCTGGGAAATCTCTGATTTGTGACCTAAAATCCACTTTGAACAATGAAATAAGTCCACTTAGACACACCCTGGTATGCTGAATCAAATGGCACTCAGCGGAGAGTAGATGGGGCTGGCTCAGGGATATCATGACTGGGCTTGTCCATCCACATATTATTTCTCAATCTGTAAAATAGGAAAGGAAAAGTGAGGTGTGCATTATATACTGAGGGAGCAGCACCACTCAGGTTTAGTTGAGGGTACCTGTCTCCCTGGATCTTATGTTGCTGAGATATTTTGGTTGAAAATCTGATTCCTGTTTCCAAGAACAGACCCATGTTTCTTGATTTCTGGATAACATCACTGCTTCTCCATCCTTCACTAGGAATCTCTGGACCTACAATTGTCACTGATTTCCCAGAAGAAGGCAAATATTAAAACAATAATGAAAAAAAAAAAAAAAAGAAAGAAAGAAAAAGAAGAATAAAACAATGGGAAAGCCTTGGACTCAGTTAGTAGGGATCCATAACAAGACTTAACTCTATGGGTAGAATTGATTACAAAACACCCTACAGCCAATGAACTAGTCTCATGGCCAACTCTTTAACCAGCATGTCCTCCAGGGGTTGTCTTTCCAGACCTTTGTGCTTCCTCCTCACCACATCTTCTACCATCAAAGCAATTATTTGTAATTCTGGAAACACATAGGATTAAGAATCCCCATTTGTCTTTCAAGACATTACTCAGATTCTCATCCAATTCCTCCATTAAAATTATGCTTTCCTGCTCCAAGCTTCAAAGAAATTGGTATAGTTCCTTACCTCGTGGTTATGAATACCTCGTGACTCATGAATCACAGCTCCTGAAAAGGGATGCCTACCCTTTTTTGTAGGTTTCTACAGTAGGGCCATGACAAGACCTTCCTTATGTAGCCAGTGTTGCTCAGTGATGCAGTGTCAGTGTCAACCAACAATAGATTTTCCTATTTGAGGGAGCACTCAAAACCACAGGGCCTCCTCTCTTGCCATACAAGGGATAGGTGTTAGCAGATCCTGAGGAGAAAGTAGATCTATAGGACTGCAATTTGGGGTCCTGTGACCAGCAGAGAAAACATGGAGCAGTATAAAGCAGCAGGGAGGTAGGTCAGCAAGTCTTGGACCCTTCCAGATAATGTTAGCTCTAAGAGAGCCATTTATTTAGCTGAAAGTTTCATCAGTGGTAATATCTAATGCTTCTGATATCCTTTTGTGAATTCATACTCCACATGACTCACCAACAAATTTGTAAGAAGGCAACTCAAAATGCCCATTCCTGCACAGACATTAAAAACAAGCAGAGCCTGGAGAGCTCTGCCACAGTCTCCAAGGGAGCACCAATAGTCCTCTGAGTGTAGGGACAGTGCCTGTCAAAATAGGATGACCCACTGATTGGTTTTTTTTTTTTTTAATTGATGACTACCCTTGTGAGTCTTTGCTCTTGTAAATGGGACTTAGCCTGCAGTTGTGGGGTGCCTAACGGTTGCCACCTGAGAGCCTCCTTGTTGCTCAAATGTGGCCTCTCTCTAAGCCAAACTCAGCATATGATTGCATTACCTTCCCCCCAATGTGGGACATGACTCCCGGGGATGAGCCTCCCTGGCAACGAGGGATTAATACCAAGTGCCAACGGGCAACAAAACTGGAAAAAGACCTTGAATAAAAGGGGGAAATGGTAAAGACAAATGAGTTCAAGTGGCTAAGAGACTTCAAAGAGAGTCGGGAGGTCATCCCAGAGGTAACTCTTATGCACACCTCAGTAGGAGCTCATAGCACATCTAAGTGCCTATCACCCCACTCACTGGGGTTCCTGAGAGCTCCGGAGACACCCTCATCCTATATAAGGGGGGATAGCCCCAGAGACTGATGCCTTATCAGTGGGTTCTATTTTGGAATCTGTGCTCCTGAGAGTGACAGAATTAGACTCAAATAAGTCCTCCCTGCACATGGTTCACCAGTCCCTTCTATTCAAACCTGTATGTGATGCTGGAGTTTTTAGGTATACTTTCAGAGACTGGAGCCTTCCGCCTACCTATGTGCCAGGTGTGCATGAAATCTAGGTGGTGCTGCAACTCCTACCCTACAGCTCAATGGACTCATCCAAGTCACCTGGTGAGGAGACAACGATGGGCAATAGCCATCCCAGGGAATGGAGAGGGCCTGCATCTGCAGGCAGGATCATCCCACCCACCATATCCATGGGATATAAGCCCTCTCTCACTTGGAGTTGGAGTGGACATCACCATCCCAGTCCCCTCAGGACTGGGGGAAGAACTATGGACTAGAGTGGACTTGATGGTATTCTCTTGTTCACATATGGTGATTCTAGCAATGCAAGAAATTACAACAATGAGGTGGATCCAGTAGCCTCTTGACACTTTTGGGGTAGGGATGGGATGAGCAGTTGAAATACAGGGGCTTCTTTGGGAGTTGGAGGTTATCCTGAGTACTGTTGTGGCAACGGATGTAGGCCATTTTAAATCTGCACAAACCACTCAGAACTGAGTGGGAGAGAGTGTTGTCTACAGTGTGAACTGTGGTCTATGGTTGGTGGTAAGGCTCCAGGATGTGTAAGTTCATTGATGGTGGTGGGCCACACTGTGGGAGATGTTTGTGTGGGATGTGGTGGGAGGTGTGGGAGGTGGGCAACATGGGAATCCCAGTGGGTTCCATGTAATATTTTGGGTAATCTAAGCACCTCTTAAAATATATGTATATATATATAACATTTTTGTAAGCAAATACACATATATGCATATATATTTATATATCATTTTGCAAATGTTTGTATGTATTGTGAGAATTTTGATTTTTACCCATAAAAAAAAAAAACAAAAAAAAAAAAAACAAGCAGAAAATGTCTGAACAAATTTTGTAAAGGAATTTAAATATTATATATATGTAATCCCTTGGGGTAGCCACCCAGTTACCAAACTCCCAAAGCCATCCTTGATCCTTGGCCATATGTGACTCCCTGATCAGCTCATTCAATACATTTCTTTGAAAGTAGAGGAAATTGTGTTTGGTATGGTGCACCCTAGGGAGAGGAATGTGTTCTCTGTGTGATCGGTCAGCATCACTCAGCATCCTCCACAGGTGTTCCCTTAAGACTAGGACCTTACTTCATCCCTCTCATTTTATATACATAGTTACATCCCAAATGCAAATCACCACATGGGCAGACAGATGAAACCATTGCCCTCACTTACTTAAATTGTTTCCAACCCATCTTGAAAATATTTTCTGGGCATCATGGGCATCACTCAAAAGAACATGAAATCCTTATGTTTCTTCCTCTTTCTGATGGCAGCTCCCAGCTGTGAGTGTCTCAGGATTCAGCCATGAAGGTAATGGGGATGCTGACTCTGAGCCCATGATTCATTGTGCTTCTCCTTGTCCTCAGGTGTCCTGTCCCAGGTGCAGCTGAAGGAGTCAGGACCTGGCCTGGTGAAGCCCTCACAAACCCTGTCCCTCGCCTGCACTGTCTCTGGATTCTCTTTAACCAGCTATGCTGTTGGCTGGATCCGCCAGGCTCCAGGAAAGGGGCTGGAGTGGGTTGGTGACATATGGAACAATGGAAACACATACTATAATCCAACTTTGAAATCCCGTGTTGGCATCAGCAGAGAAACCTCCAAGAATGAAGTTTATTTAAAGCTGAGCAGCCTGACAGCTGAGGACACAGCCACTTATTACTGTGCAAGACACACAGTGAGAGGAAGTCAGGGTGAGCCCAGACACAAACCTCCCCTGCAGGGCCCAGGAGGGGGATGGGCTGCAGTGGACTTTCAGGACAACCAGGGGTCACCCAGGGGCCAACCCCAGGGGCAGGTGCAGAGAGGGGTTGGGGAGGGATTTCCTGACCTTGACTGAGTTTCCACTTCTTTCTTCACAAGAATTAACCCCCAGAGAGCCACCGTTGCCTTTTGTCTAACAGAGTTATGATGTATCTGAGATTCAAGCAATGTACAGATTTTTAAAAATATTATTATTGTCCTCCACCCCACCCCACCCCTGCACTTTCTACTGGCTATGACTGAAAGTTTAAACAAAACTTGCTTTCAATCAACTTTGAGAAGTAATTTTCTAATTTAAGTAAATCACCCAAGGGTGTCCATGAAAAATAGCCCTCCCTTAGCATCATAGAGTGCACATGTCCTCAGATGGAAGGAGGAGAAAGAGAGAAAAGTGGTTCATGTACTTAAGTTCCTTATAAAATCCAATATGCTATTACATGAGATGTTGTAATTATGTTATTCACACACAAGACCCAATTTTAAAAATATATACATTAGAAGTGGATAAATTAGAAGTTAAAAATAACAATGTTTATTTTTAACTTGTCCAAAGAGTATAGCTAAAACCATCTACATTTCATGTCTTTTTAAAAATTTTCATGGGTATTTCAATCACTTACCTATATATTCTTTTACCCTAAAATATCAAGTATTTTCCTATAAATGAAATCCCAATCTGAAAACATACAATTTTCTGTGAAGAAGTCAGGGTCATGGGGAAGCACTCATTTACACACTTAATCCTACAGCAAAGCCACAGGCTTCTGCAGGCAGAGCTGCTGGGATGTCCTCCCAGGGAGTCCTGTGCCTTTCTGACTTGTGTTTGGGCCTCATGCTCCAGGGCATCCTGGGAAGGTGAGGGCATCTCCCTCTGACTCCATGCAGCACCTCTGACTGGGAAACAGTTTTCTCCTTGGTGCATCTTGTGTTTAGGGAATGAGAGTTCCTGTTGTGGATGTGAGAGTCCAGGTGCATTTCTTGGGATCCAGCCCAGGAGCAAGGATGCCCTTCCAGAAATTAGCATAACCTGAGAGATAACTGGCTCCTTTTCCATTGTACTTTCTGAATTCCATTTCCTGGTGAGAGGATGGGATATATGGGCAGGATCGACAGTGGGGGAACATCATCCACAGGACAGCTACCTGGACTCATGACAGCTTCACAAGGGCACTTCCAGTGCCAGGTGCATTTACAGGTGAGCCTCTGAGAGGTGAGGACTCAGGTGTGCATCATGCTGTGCTAGTTAACACCAGGGACCTCAGGGGAGGGCAGGAGACACAAACAGCCATTGAAAAGGCAAACTCTTGTCAAGCTAGGAGTGGATGGGAGCATTCTAAAAATTATAAAGCAAATATACAAAAATCTATAGGGTCCCCTGCTGGGGAGCCTACTTGGGGACCACTGCTGATTTTGACAAAGCATTTTATGCCCTTTTGAGAAGAATATGAACATTTATATGTAATTTATGAACAAGGCAAACTAAATAAGGCATTCACTGTGATATATCTTAATAGATCATGATTTAATATCTTTTTGTATGTTGCCAAAGTTGATTTACTAATATTGTGTCAAATACATTTTTCTTGTAAACTGATGAGGAATAATGGATTATAATTTTGTTTTTCATAGCAACTAAGTCAATGTTATTACTTATAATATTCTGTTCACATAAAATTATTTTGTCCACTTTCTCACATTTTCACATAGATTTTATGTAAGATTTATATTTTTTTCTAAAATATTTGAAGGAATTTTCCAATGAAGCCTGTAAGTTTTGCTTTGTGGGGATTTTCTTCATGAAGGATTTAATTATTTATTAGATTGGGAAACACTGTCATGGCAATTGTAAGCATGTACTGTGTGACTTCTTAAGGAATTTTTGGATTCCATTTAACTGTGCAGTCTTTTGGTATGCATTTTATATAGTGTTATCTCCACATCATTTTCCTTGTCTCTAAGATCTACTGGTGACAATCTGATTTCAATCACAGTGTTGATAATTTGTGTTCTTTAGATTCTGTTGATCATTATAGAAAGTTATTTTCCAATTTGAATTGTAATCATTAAACTATTCCTTGTCTTTATTGCTAATCCAATCTTTATTATTTTATTCCATCTACTCATTTTTGTTCATTTTCCTCTCCTTTTCATTCTTTCTTTATTTGGACATGCTATTGTCTTTGCTTTCCTTCTCTTATCTATATTATAATATTTGAAATATATAAATTGTGTCCATAAATCTGCTTTAGTTATCTCTTCAAAAAATATTGTTGGTGTATTATCATTATCACTTATTCTCCATATTTTTACTGTCACTTTTTATCACTTTTAAATATTTTATTATAGCCATTTAAATTATTGAAGTGTGTTAGCCCATTGTGGTCATAATTTGCATTTCTTTCATTTCTGAAGATGTTTATTGTCTGTTCATAATCTTATTAGGCCTTCATAAATATTCATTGTTAAAAGTGCATTAAATTGTTACTGAATTTTTTAAAATATTAATAAAAATGGTCATCTGTTATTGAGGCAAAGTGTACATTATTTTGGATATAAGCTCTTAATCATAAATGAGTTTCATATATAATTTCTCTTGATTTGTGGCATGACTTTCCATTGAGTTAAATTATTTTATTAATTATTTCCATTGCAATATTTTTTCATTTTAATGAACTCCTTCTTTTTGGAGACCTGAGAATTAAAAAGTTAAAATCCTCTGACCCATGGATCCCACTGCAGTATTGAGACAGGGACACCATCACCCAATAGACTAAAGTAGACTTCTTATTATTCTATTATAGACTTATTATTGTTTTAGCAATGGAAGAGCTTATATCATTGACATAAAGGCAGTGGCCACTAGAGGTTCTGAGGGGAGGGAGAAGGAAGAATAAATGTAACATTGGGGCATTTTTTGGACATTGGAATTGTTCTGCATGATATTGCAATTACAGATACAGGCCATTATACATTTCATCAAAACCTATAAAATTGTGTGGTGCAAAGTGTAAATCATAATGTCAACTGTAGACCATGGTTAGTTAGCAATGCTTCAATATGTGTTCATCAATTGTAACAAATGTGCCACACTAATGAAAGATGCTGTTAATGGGGGACAGTGTAGAAGGGGGAGGGGTGGGGTATATGTGAATCCCCTATATTTTTGATGTAACATTTATGCAATCTAAAGATCCTTTATAAATATATAAATCTCCAGAATGCAGCATGCTGTATTCAAGGCTGTGTTCCTGAAATGATAAGATAAAAGGAAGCTTTCAGAAATGACAAGATCCAAAATAGCCACTGTCCAGGTGGGGACAATGTGCCTGAGGTGGGAGTGAACTGTCTCAGGCATACAGGTGTGACATGTCAGGGACAGAACCAGCAGATGTCCCATGTACAGAAGAGAGGTGAAGAAGAGAGGTGAGGGCTGACCTAGGTGCCTAAATTCTGGATCCCTTGCTGACAACACTAATCACAGTGTTAATAACAGTAAATAGCTCCAGTCCCCTAATACGAAATTTAAAAATAAAATTTCTGCTGTGATTCCCAGTTTTTGTCTTGGCAGACTGAAACTCATAGGGGTGAGCTCATGTCCTCATGGTTACAGGGATGGAGGGGGTAGTGCTGTGCTCTTCTCATTGCCACTACTGACTCCTAGGATCTCAGCCACAATCCCAGGATTCAGTGACACAGGCCTCAGGAGGGAGCTCCCAGCTGACGTTCAAGGGCCTGATTCTTGGGCAATGAGTTGCCCCCTAGCCATTGTGAGCTTGCCCTTCTGCTATAAACCATTCATTGTGCTGCTTTATTGACAGGGATTTGCATATTTCCCCTGATGTAATGGAATCCATTTTCACTGTGGTCATAGTTCTCTGGCATTGACAGAGGAAACAAAAATTGGATTTTTATGGGATCCATGAATGTATCCATGATTGGAATCTTAAGGCTGTTGTAAAAAGTAACAAAAATTGGATGGCTTAACAAAATTGACGTATATTTTCTTGCAGTTCTGGAGGCTATAAACCTGAAGGATGTAGGGGAGAATCCTTCCCATCCTCTTTTTAGGCATTTGTGCTTTACCTCAAGTTATTCAACTTCAAATCCTAAATCAGTCATCAAATGGCATCCACCTAGAGTCTGTCTACCTGGATCCAATTCTTACATTTATAAAGACAGCATTCTTATTGGATTATGGTCAAATCTAATCCAGTTTATACACACCTTAAAAAACAAATTCTATTTCCATATAAGAAACCTTCCATGAATATTATATGACTTGTAACATGACTCCTGATATTCTCTAAATTCCTAAATCATCACATTAAAATTGATGACATCAGTGACCAGAGGGAGTATTGTTCACTTTTGACACTGTCTCCCCAATTCTTTCTGTGCCAATAATGTGTGCCTTGAATCTTCTTTTAGTTCACATCACCAATATTATTTAATAGCCAGGTTACAAAATACTTCATTTAAGGTCTGTTCATGATAGAATGAGAAAAAACAAGGGGTTTTAGAGACAACTGTATCTAAATCAATAACTTTACAGGTGAGGACACTGAGAGTGAGAAGAGTTGGCTTCTCCAATTCCTGTAAGTGTGATGTATAAGGGACAGGAGCAGTTCAGGTGTTCTTTGTGCATTCATGGAGGTCAGAGGTTAGGGCACACACAGGTCTGTTCTGGTTCCAAAGGGAGTTAATACCATTAATTACAGTAATAAAATACGTAACATCCCTAAAAACTTATAAAAATTACACACATTAAGTTATTGTTGAGAAATTACATCAGAAAAGTGGAGAAGGTGGAGCCAAACACCCTTCTCTCCACTGAAACTTTTAAAAACAAAAGATGTTTGTGAAAAACAAAATTCTCAGGAATGTAAACATATATTCTGTATATTTATTCCATTATATACATACCCTAGAAGCAGGGGCACATTGAGCAAATTCTCAAGGCCATCATGATTTTGCACACATGTGGCCCCCTGACCACCTCATTTAACATTTTCTACCCTGTAGTTGGAGGAAACTGGGCTTGGTGAGGGGTCACCTGAGGAAGAGGACTGTGTTCTCCAGGGGCTCAACCAGCTCAACCAGCATCTTCCTCAAAATGTCCCCTAAGACAAGGACCTCCCTTCATTCCCATTCATTTTACATAGAGTAAATGCAAATTGCCACATGGATGAACAGATGAAAACATAGCACACATTTGGTTAAATTTAGGTTCTTCCTCATTTGGTAAAGCATTTCCTGTGCTTCTGGACTTCATCTACTGGAACATGAAACTCTTGTGTTTCCTCATCTTTTTAGTGTCAGCTCCCAGATGTGAGATTCTAAGGGATTCAGCCATGAAGGTAATGAGTGATAAATCTGAGCACATGAGTCACTGTGGTTCTCCTTGTCCTCAGGTGTCCTGTCCCAGGTACAGCTGCAAGAGTCAGGACCTGGCCTGGTGAAGTCCTTGCAGACCCTATCCCTCACCTGCACTGTCTCTGGATTCTCTTTGACCAGCCATAGTATGATCTGGATCCACCAGGCTCCAGGAAAAGGGCTGGAGTGGGTTGCTGCCATTGGGAATGATGGAAAAACATACTATAATCCAACTCATCAGACCCAACTCAGCATCACCAAGGACACCTCAAAGAATGAAGTTTATTTAAACTTGAACAGCATGAGAGCCGAGGACACAGGAACTTATTACTGTGCAAGAGACCCACTGAAGGGAAGTCACAGTGAGCCCAGACACAAAACTCCCCTGCAGGGCACAGGAGGGTACTTGGCTTTAGGAGGTGCTTGAGACCACCAGGTGGTGCTCAGGGGCCAAACCCCAGGGACAAGTGAAGAGGGAGACTGGGAAGGAGTTTCCTGGCCTTGTCTAGGGTTCTCTCTTCTTGCTGCACAACATTTAACCCCCAGAGAACTGACACTGCATCTTTTCTAAGCAGTGCTATGAGGTATGTAAGATTTGAGCAAAATACATAATTTTTAAAAGTGTTGTTATGTTTGTGTGTAGTTTATCTTTTGTGTGTTTATCCTTGCCTTTTTTTATGGATATGGCTGAAAGTTTAAACAAAACTTGTTTTCAACTGAAGCTAATTCTCTGAACTTATGTCAATTTTGTGAGTATGTTCTTGGAAAACAGCCCTCCCACACCATCAGGTAGAGCTTGTGTCCTCATGTGGGTGGAAGAAAAAGAGGAAAACCCTGGCATGGCCTCAGGGACTTCACTTTGTTCTCTCCATCCTATGTTACATCTAGGACCACAGCCCTGTGCTTAATGTGAATGCCCTAAAAAATGTTATGCCATCACATGGGATGTTATAATTACGTCACACACAGAACACATCTTTTCAACATATACTTTAGGAGAGGAGAAATTATAATATAAAAAAGCAGGCTTATTATATTTGTTTATTTTTCAATTATCCATAAGTTTCCCTGAAACCATTTACAATTAATTAATGTATTTATTGTATTTTAATTTTTCATGGGTGTATTAATCATTTATCTGTGTATTCTTTTACCCTAAAATTATCAAGTATTTTCACATAAACAAAATGTAAGTCCACACATAATTTTCTGTGAAGCAGGCATGGTCATTAGGAAGAATTAATTCAAGTAATTCTATGTGCACAACCACAGGTTCCAACAGGCAGAACTAATGTGCCATTCTTCTATGGAAAACAGTGACTTTCAGACATGTACTTGGAATTCATGTTGTGGGACATCCTGGAAAGCAGAGGACATCATCTGCTTCCATGCAGCACCTCTGACTGGGAAATAGTTTTCACCTTGGTACATCTTTATTTTAGGGTGTGAGCCTTCCTGTTCCTGGATGTGAGGGCCCATATGCACTTCCTGGAGTGAGGATGCCCTTCCAGAACACTAGCACCACCTGGGAGATAACTGACTCCTTGTCCTTTGTACTTTTTGTTTTCCAGCTTCCTGGGGAGAGGCTGGGCCATGTGGGCAAGGTGGACATTAGTGAGAACATCATCCACAAAGCAGCCAACATGACTACCACAGCCACACCAGGGACCCTCCAGAGTCAGGTGCATTTCCAGGTGAGCCTCTGAGAACTCAGGTCACAGATCAGCACACATTGTGCTGGGAAACCCCTGGGGCCCAGGATAGTGTGGGAGACAGAAATCTCCCCTTCTGGGAAGCCTACTGTGTGTGAGCTAAGGGGAAACTCCTAGACATGGAGCATGGGGGCCAGCCCCCTGCAGTGGTAAAGTGAGGAGTTCCCTGCATGAGCCTTTCAATTTCCTCTATCCAAGCAGACAGATTCCCCTAGAACCCTGTACTCTGACTATTCTGTTTTTCTTATTTTTTCAGAACCATAGCACTAAAGTATATAATATTTGCCCATGTTTTTTTGACATTCACAGGCACCTGAGACAGGCAGCTGTGACCTGGAATTGTGCCCTGTGACTGATGCATAGTCAGCTCCCATATCCTTCTACCACTGGGTGATTTCAGCCTCTTCTGCTGCTCTACCTCCTTCCTTGGTTCATATTGACAGAGGTGATATGATGACAGAAGGCCACTATATAATTCATATAGAAATTATACTTTACCTGACTCCCTAGCAACTCAATTTTTTGTTGTGTGATCCATTCACCTCCCTTTTATTCATTTCTATAACTCTTTCAATATGAATTTATTTACTACCTTGTTTATGCCAATAACACTTCTTCAAGATTATAGAGAAAATCCTACCCATGGGAAGCTAATTCTTGTGAACACAGAAACTCATTGGAAAGGAATTCAGAATGAGCAGGGAAAGGGATGCTTTGGACCCTTCCCATCTTTAAACTCAAATGTGCCTCCCACATGCAAAGTACTACCTGAGCTACTGGGAGACAACACAATTCTTCTCTTACTCAGAGTCAGGTTAATCATCTATTTGCACAGATTTTCTGGGTTTCATGGGATGTATCCTAAAGAATATGGAATCCTTTTGTTCCTTTCTCCTCCTGTGGCAGATTGTGGCTTTGAGCTTCTCTTATGTTTTAGGAATATTGTGATGGGGATAAGGTCCATGAAGTGGGTGACTCTGATTCCTGTTTCCAGGTACCCTGTCCCAGGTGTAACTCCAAGAATGATGATCAGGACTATGGAAGCCCTCTTAGATCCTTTCCCTCTCCTCCTAGGTCTCTGTGTTCTCCATCACAGTCAGTGATTCCTGCTAGAGATGGCCCCTCCAGCTCCAGGAAGAAGCTGCAGTAGATGAGGAGCATCAGTGCTGGGGTTGGCACAGCATAGAACTCATCCCTCTACATCTGACTCTCTGACTCCAAAGACATGCCCAAGGAGCAGGTCTTTCTGGAGCTGACCTCTGAGACAGAAGTAGACAAAGACATGTATTATTGTGAGAGACAACAGTGGGGGGAAGACAGTGTCACACAGGACAGGGATGGACTTCAGGGGAGTGTTCAGAAGCCACCAAGCCCAAGTGGCCAACCCCAGGGGTCTGGCCTCAAATTCTGGGGAAATTTGGGGATGATTTTCCTTTCAAGGAGTGATATTTTATCTCCCAGATGTGTAGGCAAGAACCCCTTAAGAATTTCTCAAACCTTCTGAGTCAATGTGTTCAATTTATCTGAATATTCAGTCACAAAGTAAAATTTCTCAAATCATGTATTTTTTAAAAAGATTTATTTCTCCCCCCATTCCCTCATTGTTTTGTGCTCACTGTCTGCTCTCTGTGTTTTCTATTGTATCTGCTTGTCTTCTCTTTAGGTGGTGATCCTGGGACCATCCAGAGTGGAGAGAGGCCAATCAATCTTTTGTGTCACCTCATCTCCCTGATCTGCTGGGTCTCTCATGATCTCTCTTCTGTGTCTCTTTTTGTTGCATCATCTTGCTGCACCAGCTCTCCACATGAGCCAGCACTCTGCATGGGCCAGCATTCCACATGGGCCAGCACTTCACTCAAGCCAGATTGCCACATGGGCCAGATTGCTTTTCACCAGAAGGCCCTGGGAATTGAACTCTGGACCTCCTATATGGTAGATGGGAGTCCAATCACTTGAGCCACATCTGCTTCCCTCAAATCATGTATGTATGTATGTATTTATTTATTTAATTAATTCTTTAATATTTTAAAAGATGCTTAGATTACATAAATGTTATACAAAACTTACAGGGATTCCCATGTTTCCCACCTCCCACACCTCCCACAACCTCCCACATAAACATATATATATGCAAATTTATTGATATAATTTGCATGTCATGTAATTAATCCATGTGAACTGTACAAGTCATTGTTTTTTAGTATATTCACAGGGTTGAGCAACCATCATCACAATCTAATCTAAGAATATTTTTGGCTCCCTCCCAAAAGAAGCCCTATATCCATTAGCAGTCATTCCATATTCTCCCCCTCCCCCAGCCCTAGGTAACCACTATTCTACTTTATTTCCCTAAAGATTTTCTATTATGGACATTTCATATAAATGGAATCACATAAAATGTAGTCCTTGTGACTGCAATCTTCTACTTGCCATCATATTTTCAAAGTTGAGCCATATTGGATACATATCAGTATTCCAATCTTTTTTTATTGCTGAATTGCATTGTATGGGCTTACCATATTTTATTTATTCATTCATCAGTTGATGAACATTTTGTTTGTATATTTTGTTTTTTATGAGTAATGTTTGCTATGAACATTCATATGAAATGTGAAATTGCCATGTCATATGATTTTTATAAGTTACTATTTTCAATTTAAAATATCATGACTATTTTTCCATCTTCTTAAATATTACTCTAAAATTTCATTGAACAAACTAAATGAGTTCTATCATAGAGTATGTTTATATGTTTTTTTTTTTTCCATTAACCAATGATGACTGTTTCCAAAAGTTTTTCCATTATAAACAACTTCATGATAAATGTTCTCATAGCTAAATATTTTGTACATCCATAGTGATTTATTTCCAATAGCTTCTTGGATGTGGAATTGCTTATCATATTTTTCAAGTTTGTCCCAAAAAACAGTTGATATTTAGGTGAAAAAAATCTATCAACAATTAGGAAATTATCCTAGTATCTTTTGTACACTGAATCAAAATGCTATCTTTATGCTCTACTATATTCTTATATTTTCTTTTCCATTTTATTGGACATTCTGTTTATATCCACATCAATATACTCAATAATTTTTAGATCTTTGTATTTTCCTCTAATATTTTCTAGGCTAAATACAACCTTTGAACTCTTCTTAATAAACATCGTCTTCCCTATTTTCATTTACTTATTGTTTCCAACTTAATATTAAAATTTGGTCATGTTGCAAATGAAGAAATCATCTTGCAACTCTTATAATTGTATTACATTTTAGGATAATTTGGGATGAAATGACATGTTTATTTCGAGGCACATGGTATGTGTTTACATTCCTCAAAGTCAAAATGACTTTTACTACATTACACAAATTCTGAGCAAATAAATGTCTTTCAAACAAAGCCATCAAGTCACTGAGGTATTTTAATATCTAATATTTCTATGATTATTATTGTTTTACATGTTCTTACATTTTAAAGTATATTGCAAGGCATATGTGGAATAATTATTAATTTTATGTGACTTTTATCAATATTTTATGCCCTCATTTTATTAATGTGTACCTTTTCCATATAATCTAGGTGTTTCTGATATTAGTATAGTTCCACTTCATTTATTTAGATTTGTATTTAGCTCTTTTTTTTTTTCATGAAGAGTATTTCTGCTTTTTTTCATTTGAAGGAAAGAACCATAAAATGTCTAGTGAAATCTTGTGAACCACTATATCCCCATGTCTTTAAGCAACATTTCATACAGAAAGGAAGTTCAATAATTATTTTTGTATAAAGATGAATTTTAAAAATTCAATCAGAGCTAATGTGTTTTAGTTGGGGTGTTTAATGCATTAACATTTATTGTGAGAATACCTACATTTGTTTTTTCTTTGCAGTTTAATGGAAAATACTTTAGTGATCACTCAACAAAATCTGTAGGAAAATCTTAAATGTTTACAAGGACAAGCTGTTCCACTACTGCTGCCATCACTGTGTCCTTCATGGTAGAATATCATTCATAAACTAAAATTTTCTGGTCATTTAATCTAAGTAAAACCAGATGTAAAAAAGCAACTTATATAATATCAACTTCAGCCTTCAGTGAGTAACCACTGAAGCTCTCTTAGAAGGGTTTACTCTGTGAAAACAGTTCCTTCTCCAGAAGATGCTCGAGGTCCATGTACCTTTCTTCTCCCAACTAGCCAAGAACAGTTAAAGATCTCACTGTGCCCTAAGAGTTCCCAATATTCAGTCAAGGCAAGTAGAAAATAGGCAGCATACCTTCCTCTTGGTGTGATGAACATCAGAGTTTTGAGGAAGACATTAAAATCTCTAAATGCTTGGTGGACTGAGCTACTGAAACACTAGTACAGAAAGTCTCATGAGATAGGAAATCTGGAACCAGTACTTCTTCCTTCAGTATAGCCCTTTCTAGTCTTTGGTCTAGAAGATTTTTTTGTTCTTTGAGTTGGGGGTCTGCCCCTTTGATTTTAACCTTGGAGCAGTCTCTCTCATATGTGTGAGTTGTAGTGGTGGCATTTCTCCCCAATTCTCCACACATCCAGGGCTGCTTCTTCCACCTCCACAATGAAGACCTTGGAAATACCAGATGTAGCAATAAGAACATTCTGAGACACTAAGGTGCCAGGGATGGATTGGATCTACTTTTCATGGCTGCCTTAGGAAAAAGTGACTAGTGATGCATTTCATAAAGGTTCAGCTGCTCCTCAGAAACAGAAGAAACCAGGATTTGCATCTTCTGAATCCATATTCATAAACTTTCTGATTCTCTCTCTTTCCTTTGTGGTCTATTTTTAGTTGTTTTTTGGTTTTTGTTTTGTTTTTTTTTTTTTTTTTGGCTGCAGGAGTAAGTAATAATGAGTCTTCCCTTTCAACTACTGTTAAATATGAGGTGTCCTGACTCGAGCTTGTCTTCCTCTGTCCCACCTTCTTTCAGGTCCCAATCTCCATCCCTATCAGTTTCTGCCAGCATTACATCTGTTTCGGTGGACCCAGAGCACAAGTGAACCGTGAGAGCCTCACTCGACTTCCCTGTCTCTCCACATTTGTGCGGGGGCGACTCGGAGTCATTTTCCATTACTGGGAGAAGAGATCGCCTTTCTATCAAGTGCAAGAACTGGGACCTGCACAGCAGTGCAGCACAATGTTTACCCCCACATTTGTTCCTATTTCAATGATCTTTGTCTTCTTAGTTTATATTTCTATGAATTCTCCCTTTCATTCTTTTACTTTTTGTTAATATTATAATTTACTCCTTTTTTAAAAAAAAATTAAAATATATATATCTCCTTGCCATTTTCATTTTCAAAAAAAAGTCTGTATTTTTTTGTACACTAGGAATATGATAACATGTATTAACTGCCTACCCCTGTGAAGAGTAAGCAATTTAATAATATTTTTCTTCCTTTCTAAATTCCCAGATCACCTTTCTGTTAAAATTCCCTGATATGCTATAGCCAGGATATTTTTATTTTTCTGAAGTAATAATTTATTCCTGTCATTATTTTTTACAGTTAGTTACATTTTCCAAACAGAAAGAAATTGTGATTCCTCTATTGTTATGAAAAATAGTGTATATTGTGAGGTTTAACTGAAATTCTAACTCTGACCATCTCCTTTGTAGCAACAGACTTTTTCTGAAATCCACTGCTTTATCTGTGCTTTTAATTTTTAATTCTTATATACTGTCACTCATCCCTGGTTATCTGTTTTATGTATTTGTATCTTGTCCCTCCAACTAGAACAATCTGCTCCTTTGGGGACAAACATGAGTATTGTTAAATGTGGCTTAGTGGACATTGGTTCTGTCCAGTCCATGTGGGTCATTCAGTAGCTCAGTCAGGTTGTACTAAGTAGGCTATCTGGGAAAGTCCCATAAGTGAACCATATGTGAAGGCCTGGAAGAGTGACAACAGATGGCAGTATGGCCCTGTAATGTGTACATTTGGGGTCACTGACAAAAAAAAGAAATACAGTATGGCATGAAAGCAATCTAGAGTTGGATACCAGGGACAAGACATAAACACAGCAATCTTTGCCTGAATAAGAGTGAAAAAGAACATGACTATCCCCAAGGGCAAAAGATGATAAGCAGTGTACTAATTCCTTTTATTTACAGAAACTTTAGAATACATAAATGTTACATAAAATTATAGGGGATTCCCATATGCCCCAAATTCTCCTCTTCCCACACTTCCCCACATTAACAAATGCCTTCATCAGTGTGGTACATTTGATACAATTGATGAACACATACTGAATACTGCTACTAAATGTGGACTATAGTTTACATTATAGTTTACTCTCTATCCTACACAGTAGGTTATGACAAATATATATAATGGCCTGTATCCATCATTGCAATGTCATGCAAGACAATTCCAATGTCCCAAAAGTGCTTCCATACTGTATCTATTCTTCCTTCTCTCTCCCCCCAGAACCTCTGTTGGCCAATGCCTTTATGTCAATGATAAAAGTTCTTCCATTGATAGAATAGTAATAAGTCTATAATTGAATAATAATAAGTCTACTTTAGTCCATTGTTCATCCCCCAATGTTGAGGATTTTGGGATGGTGATGCCCTCTCTCTTTCTAACTGAGAAGGAGCTTAGGTTCCATGGGCAGGGGAATGAAACTATCTTAACGCCATACTTGTTAAATATATGTTCCAGAAACTTAAATCTTTGGTTCATTCATGTGCCACTTGAGCCCTGAATCTCAGCGGAGTTGCACCACCTACTCTCCAGGTCATTGGATTCATCCATGACAAATATCAAGGAGATGATGATGGACAATGCCCACTCCAAGGAACAGAGAGTGTACTAATTCTTAAAAGAGATGGATAATATTATCTTTGGTCTACTGAGGTGAACATCATGGTTTTCAAAAAGTTAAATAATTGGCCCAAACCACATAGCTTGAAAGCAGCAGAAGTTAGAAATGATACAGAAATTGGGATAAGTACCCCAAGAAAGTAGTAGTAGAACTTAGAAGTGAACCAGAAATTGGGATAAGTACCCAGAGATAAGTAACCAGAGTCACTGGGTTAACTGATCTAGAAGTCTATAAATTAGTCTTTTATAGGTAAGGATTGCTTTCAATATTTGGGATTGAATCTGGGATTTAGGCTGCTTCATGAGATGAGCTACTAGCAAGTTTATATAGAAGTGTGAAAGTAATAGGTTCTCCCTATGGATTGAATTGCATCCCCCAAAAGATATGTTCAAGTCCTATGAATGGGAACTTATTTGGAAATAGGGTCTTTGAAGTTATGATGAGTTAAGATAAGTTCAAATTAGGTTAGGGTAAGTGCTAATCCCATAAGACTGGCATCATTATAAGAGAAGGGGAATTTGGACTCAGAGACAGGCAGACACAGGGGAGAATGCAACATCCTGGCAGAGACAGACACTGAACTGCTGCATCTTCAGCTGTAGCTGCCAGCCAAGGAACACCAAAAATTCCTGGCAATCTGCCAGAAACCAGGAAGAGGCAGAGAAGGATTCTCTGTTACAGATTTTACAGGGAGCAGGACTCTGTTGACATATTGATTTTGGATATCCAACCTTTAGAACTATGAGGCAGTAAATTAAATTCCTGTTGTTTTAAGCCACCTAGAAACTAAGACAGTTCTCAAATAATATAGTTACATATTGTATGGATTTATATTTTCCTGGCCAGTTTTTGATGTGTTCAAAAAATGCCTTTCCATTGCCTTCAAATTAAAGTGCAAATTCTTTACTCTGCCGTACAAAATGCTACATTACCTGACACCTTCCTTTATTTCCAGATGCCAGATCATTATCTTTCACTTTATTACCTAGCAATATGTGCCTTAACACATGCTGCCCCCCTGCTGAAATGATCTTCCTTCACTTTTCCTCCTGGCAAAACATTCAAGAGACATTTTATGTGTCTCCTCCTTGCTGAATTCCTTTCTGCTCCAGAGGGATTGAAATGTACACTGCTCAATGCCTGTACGGAGCATTATGCACACCTCCATTTACAGCACTTAGCAGGATCTATTTTAGTGTCTCTTTAGACTTATTTTCCAATAGACACATAGCTCCTAAAAACAAGGGCCATGACTTTCCTTTGGAGTAATCCCAGGACCAAGCACTGAGCCTCTCAAATAATAAGTTCTCAATAAATATATGAGGGCAGAAGGGAGGGAAGCAGAAGAGGAAATTAAGGCCTCATTTTCTTGCTTATTTACATCACTGCTTCCTTAATACCATATCTGCTTTCCTTTCAGAAACCAACTTGTCCAGAGCAAAAAGGGTTTTAATGGCATTTTTTTGATAAAATTATTACATACACTGAAAGCAGTCTATTTTTAAAAGATCTAATTACAATCTTATCACTAAGGGACCCACTCTGAATCTAAAAAAGCCTCAGCCTTGGTAAGTCATAAAATATTTTTTAAACCAGATGAAGATGGAGTAAATATGCATAGTTATTTGTGGGTCAGGATGTATTTCTGGCTCCCTCTGTCCACCCCTTTTCACCTCAGGCTACAGTACAAACAAGAGGATGCTTATAAAATCTAAGAAATCCCAGGCATCATACCCCAATGTCAAACTGGCAAGAATATGCAAGTCCATGCTTCTTTTCTCCCTATTCTAATATTATTCAAACATGTTAAGTTGAAATTGAAGGAATCTTGAGAGGGCCAATATTCTGATCCCAGCAAGACTGGCAATTGGACCTCCTCTTACAAAGAAATATTCTATTTTAATAGTCTAAAGCTCATAGCTGGTTGACATTTCTTTTTTTTAATTAAGCAAAAGACCTCTATCCAAGAAACACCAGTTTCCTAAGAAGTCAAGTTTTGAAATAGATGCTATGAATGCAGACATGCAACAAAACAGTATTTTTAGCAAAATCAGAGAAAGGTCTACATGGTTAAAATGACAGTTCACCCTGGCTATTTAAATGGGCAGAATTGGGAAGGAAAAATACATCCTGGACTGCTATGCCAGAGGTGCATATTTTAATCTTTTTATTTTTATTTTAAATAGAATTCAGTGGGGTAACAATTTTTAAAAGCTTACATGAACAAAATATAAAAAATATCTTATAGGGGGCACTCATGTGCTATGAACTGGAGTATCTGCATTTTCTAGAGTCTGTTTTGTTTAGATGGGAAAGTTGCCTTGGGCACATTTTCATATCACCTTTTATATAAAGAACAAAAATGAAGGAAATAATTGAAAATACTCTTTGTAACATTTCTACTATTCCCCAATGAAATAAAGGGGTATATTAAAAGACACAATCAAATGGCTTTTTGTGCCTTATTATTCTAAAGGCATAAATGTATGATAGTGTAAACAGCTGAGTTAGGCAGCATTTTCTTCTGCACTATAGTTCAATGCCAGCGATAATTATCATTCTCTTTTGGAGACATTTGGTTGTTAAAAGCAGAATCATTTGCCACATTCTATCTGGGTTTTAAGGCAAAATAATACAAGAATCTATTAAAATTCCTTTTGAAATAATATTCCAAAGAAGGAAGTCTGACACTTGCATAAATGAAAAAAAATGATGGTGATGTACATATTTGGGGTGAGGATAGGGGAACATGATGGAAAAATTTCCACTCCATCTTCCCTAAGTTCCAGATATTTTTTTCAGTGGAACTATCTGAGCTCTGTTTTGATAGACAAAACTTGATTTAAACAAAACCTCATTGAAAATCTGTGATGGCATCTAACAGTAATCAAAAGGTGATAGAGTGCTGTATTTTGTGGAGTTGGAGGTTGTCCTGAGTACTGTTGTGGCAATGGATGTAGGCCATTTTAAATCAGCACACACCACTCAGAACTGAGTGGGAGAGAATGTGGTCTACAGTGTGAACCGTGGTCTATGGTTGGTGGCAAGGCTCCAGGAGGTGTAAGTTCATTGAGGTTGGTGGGCCACACTATGGGAGATGTTTGTGTTGGATGTGGTGGGAGGTGTGGGAGGTGGGCAACATGGGAATCCGAGTGGGTTCCGTATAATATTTTAGGTAATCTAAGCACCTCTTAAAATATATGTATATATATATATAAAAAATAACATTTTTGTAAGCAAATACACATATATGCATATATATTTATATATCATTTTACAAATGTTTGTATGTATTGTGAGAATTTTGATTTTTACCCATAATAAAAAAAAAAAAAAAAAA
>JAKSZT010054553.1:674206-705599 GCA_026826555.1 Tolypeutes matacus
ATTTATATTTTTAAAAAATTTTTGTTTTTTTTAAAAAATTTTTTTTTGAGGTAAAAAAAAAAAAAAAAAAAAAAAAAAAAAAAAAAAAAGGTGATAGAGGAAAAAGTTTCATTTAAGCTTTGAAACTGCAGCTAACAAAAAGTTGCTTTTGATTTTAGTATGGTACCTATCCATGTAGCTTAAACATGAATCTCTTGATACCCCCAGTACTGTGATCTAAATCACATTAACTCTAATCAATACTTACCTCCCCATTGAACTTCCCTTTGAAGCACTTCACAGTGCACATTGTTTAGAACATGTGTTTTATTTCTGTTGTTTTCACACAACTGAACTTAATTTATTAATTTCATTTTAAAACAGGCATGCATGAGTGCTAAGCACATCCCCTCATTAGCTTGTTCAGCAGTATCACAGTTGGAAAAAACTGAAATCACTTTTTTGTTATACTTATTAAATTGATAACTTGAGGCACCTGTACAAAGATATGATTGAATCAGACAGCCAGTTATAAACAAGAAGCAAGATATTAATCCTGCTTCCCATATGATTAATGTCACCTAAATATTTGCTTTTATAATACTCATCTCTATGGAAGTAGTCCTTAGAATTGGAGAAGAATCTCAAGATCTTGGTGTACTTTGAAAGCCACCAAATTTATAAGAAAAGGCAAACAATCTGTAACTAAGATTTCTTGGAGTCAAATGCAGTGATTACTGCCAAAGAGATAGGATTTTATGGGACAGTTTATCGGAAATATCCTGACCTATTGCCCCCTAATTATATTGATCAATATAATGATATTGTTCTTCCTTTGGTTTGGAAACTGTGACCACCATAAAAGTAGAGTGTGGAGAAGTAAAGGGCAGAGGGGACCAGCCAGCCTTCAGAGATGCCAAGAGAGCCTGGCTGTTGCCACCATAATATGCCTGAGATAGTCACATAAAGCTTAGAGTCTTTCTGGTTCTTGAAAATCCCCAGCCAAATTCAGGCCTGGTGGGTAGTGTCCTTTAATATATTTTACTATGTGAACAGAGTTATGAGTGTCAATCTAGTGGAGGAAACCATTTTCCTAAGAGAACCTCAGTTACTTCCCTTGTTCTTCCTTCCCGGGAAGGAAGCTTCCACGGAATTAAAGAATCGAATGGGCTGGCCTAGAGAAGCTTCCCAATGCTCTAGCTGGGATAATTCTGAACTGACTATTACATGTGGTGCATCCTGGGTGCCTGGCTGGCTCAGCCCAGGGCAGATGGCTCCCCCTTCTCTAAAGACCAAATCCCTACAGAAACAGCGTGGAGTTACTTTCCCTTCAAGAAGACCTAAATAATTGTGACTTGTGGCTCTCTCAGGTCTCGGTGGTATTTTCCTGTGGTAAATGCCTCTTACTAAGTAATTGATGTGATTTATGTGGATGACAAAGGGGTGTATGGTAGATTCAGTGATTAATCAGTGAATCCCCACCTGCTAGCATCTCTTACTGCCCCTCTTGTTTGATGTCAGATCAGATGTACCCTGCATTGAGAAGTCAAGACAGGAGCGGCTTCTTTCTGCTCACACTCTCTTTCTCTCCCACAAGCACATGTCCTTACACCTTCCACATCCTGCTCCAGGCAGGAGAAGGTGAACTGGCTGGGCTCATTGAGCTGAAGAGTTTGCAGTGACATTTATAAATGAAGCTGCTTGCTTAGGGGCTCCAGGCGGCAGCTGCACTTTTCAGCATAGCCTTACTTACCCAGTGACCACAAAGTCTGAGTTTCCCTTCGCCTCACCTACTCTCTGGGGATTATTGTCTGTCGCTAAGGTGTCGGCTGTGGGCCCTGACTGAGTTTAGGAGAGCGTGCTTTCTATCCTTCCCCTTCTTGGCTTTCCTGCTGGGCGATGCTTGCAGATAAGTGAGTGTGAAATTTAAATCTTTTCAGCCAGGCTCCAGAACCCATTGGCCACTGTGCGCTGGCCTCTGGGGAGAGGAGAGATGGGTGGGGGTATTTTTAAACCAGGTACCAGATCCTCAGCACCCTCACAAATTTTTCCTCTGCCCTGATATTCTCCCCTCCTGGAGCATTATGACTTCACTGCACTCCTCTACCTGTGCATTCCAAGCACTGCAGTTGTTGGGCTAAAAAACTGCTTTTCTAAGAGACCCCCCTTTGGGCTGTTTGCCTGGAAATTGAGAGCTTTTGCTGTTGAATCCTCTGCATAAATAGCATCTGCTCTCAATTTAGCTCCAGGGTTAAATTCTTTACCTGCAGCATTCAGGGTGTATAGAGAGGTTCCTTTCTATAGCCTTTCCTGGGGCAGACTCATGCCAAATTCCTGTCATCAGCAGAGAAGCAAAATCTTTCAGGGGTGTTTCTGGGCACAGGATGTGCCCAAAATTCTTGACTCTGATTCTGAAGATCTGTGACCCAGCCCTCACTTCACCTTGAGATGCTAAGCCACATTATAGTTTCTCAGTCTAGCCTTGCACTTTGCTTTCTTGTTTGCTTTTCAAGTAGCTGATGAAAGGTAGAAAATGGAAAAGGAATGGGTATGGGGGTATAGGAGAGAGGATAGAGGAGTTGGCATTAAAACAATCTAAGATTCTGTAAACTTTTTTCTGGGAAACGAGAAATCCCTGTGAATATTTTCTAATCTTTGACACAGACACATAGGTGAAAAATGAAAAGATATTAGTAATGAATATTTGGGCAACAGGCCCTGGACTTGGAATGGATAACTGCTTAAACTAAAACAGAAAGCATCATAATTCTAGTCATTGTGAATTTCTTAAATCTTAAAATGAACTCATATTGACTGATATAGTTCAGGTTTTTAGTTTAATTGGGAAAAGTAAACAGAGGTTAAAATGAAAGAAAAAGATTCCAGGATCCAAATGCCAAGCAAAGATGCAAAATATTGCACTGGGAGATCTACTGACTTTGTTTATAAGAAGTAAATTATGAATTGACTAAAAAGTATTACTTCATTAGAGAAAAGAACATGGGAATCAGTTCTAGTGTTTCTATCCAACCTGCTGTTATCACCCAGATTATAGTCTTTATAACATACCCACAAGTGCCATTTCCTTTGCCAGTAGTGAGACTAATGTTAGTTCCTGACATTTGCTAACTGATCATACTTTAAACATACCAACACCATGGAAACATGTGGCTCTGAACTTGCTTTCACTTGCCTGGAAGTTGGTGTGGAATAGGTGAGAACTATTCTGATAAAATAGAAGCACATAGAGCTCACTTGAAATGGTGATGTCTTTCATCTGGAACAGTTAGCTCCTAACCTTTCTCATGAAGATTGTTTGAACTTGGACCACAGCAAATGCACAGAATGAAGATTTTCAACCCAGTGTCCTAACAAATATAATGGCCCTGGCAGACTCCTGACTGCCTTCTGATTGAGTGTCTAATCTTTACTTCATCAAGAGCTAACACCTAAGTGCTTTATATGTATTTATGCAGAATAGGGCTCTTGCTATGATGGTTGGGATAAATACCTGAAAAAAAAATTTAGATATAAAAAAGGTAAACATACAGATCCATAACTTTTTTTTGAGCCAGGAAATGAAATGACTGGGGATTATAATTTGGTGTCAATTTAGTTTCAATGAGAAGGGGACATTTAAGGTATAAAACAGGGGTCCTGGAAACTGATGTCTTTTCCTAAAAATGAAAAAGTGTCATTCTGTATAACCACACTGACATTAAAGGTACTATGTCAAATAGCACAAGTAAAAATATTTGTAGACTGACACCTTGGCACTATTGTATATTCTAATGCAACTTTCAAAACTGTTAGAAAACAGCTAAAATTGTCACAGCTAGGTATCAAAAGTGAAAAAGATGGGCTCTATTTGGGAAAATAAAAAAGAGAGAGAGGGAGAAATAAATCTTGTTGAAAGTTAAAAAAGAAAGTGCTGCTGCATTATGAGAAACTTCCCTCACTGAAGTGCTAAAACAGAAGATATGGGAATATAAACTCAAGAAAGAGGTGAATGAAATAAAACTTTCTGTACAGCCTTTAATCAATTACCCTTGAAGAATAGACAGCCATGTGAATTACACAGGTGTGTTCTGTTGTGTGGGAGCTAGCGTCAGGCCAGAAAGTGAGTAATCACTTTCAGGTTTCCAAATAAGTGCTGGGTGATGGGTGGCTTCTCAAACTGTAAGGGCTAGATAAAAATTGTTGTAATACCTTCCATCTGTATTTTTCTCTATCCCTTGGTAAGTTTGTGAGTATAAGCTCAGATGTTTTTTAAATAGAAAAATACTGGAAACTAACTTGTATGCCTGTACTTTATCCATACACAGCCACTTGTCCTTCAATTCTACATTGCTCATTTTCTTAATTTATACTGATTTACACACAGAGTTAAACTAATGTATATGTCAGGTCTTTTTAGATTCCATCACATCTGAAAATTGGAATATCATTGTAACTCTTACCAGCCCAAAGTGGAAGATAAATCAGATTTATTTAGAATCAACCATATTGCCATATCACAATGTCATATAATACCAAAGCACTGCTTGATAAGGATTATCTTAAAAGGAAGTACAGTTTAAATTGTCAAATTTTCTGAAAAGAAATGTGATCTAGAGACCTAAATCTAGTCTCTTAAATTCTTGAGTCTCCCAAGAAATGGAGACATATTTTGAAATAATTAAAGTACAAGCTAATGTAGTTATTGGAATGTGTCAATGGAAGAAGCCACCAAAAAATGGCAATCACATGTATGTCAACATTTTAATCTTCCTCTCCTCAAAGAATAATGAACTTCAATCCATGCCTTTATATTCCACAAAAAAAGATTGAAATTTTGTTTTGAAAAGATCTCTTTAATCTTTGTTTTCTTTTTTTAATCTTTCTCAAGCTCAAATTTGGAACTGAGTGAAAAGGAAAGGAGAGAAAGGAAAATAGAGAAAATTTTGAATTGGTTGTTAAAACAAAAAGAAAGAATGTGAGTTGTAGGAAATAATGAGAAAGAGAAAGCAGAATGGGTAGAAAACCAAAAGATAAATTTAGGAGAGGCTAAATCTAAGTGAGTTTTTCTTGAAGAAGAAATTTCCTATCTCAAGTCATAATAAATATCTCAAAATATTTACAGGGATAAAAAAAAATTTGAAGAAAGTTCCCTCAATATGAATCTAGATATAAATAAACCTCTAAGAATGGTGAGGTAGACAAGAATATTGCAGGAAACTTAAATGATAAATATGCTAGAATTATTAAGATCAAAGTGAATTCTTTTTAATTTAAGTGGCTGTGAAAGAAATCTTATAAAAAGTAGGGGATGAGTGATATTGTTAGTTATTCTTAGGAAGGAAGTGACACTTTCTAAACGCTACTTGTCATTCATGGTAGAGACATGCAAAGAGTTTTCATTTGTAAGGAGTATTAGATCCAGGACTTTAGTGTCTTGCTACTTGCCTTGTCCATTTTTTTCAGATCCTAGGGCCTACTGTAAAGATAAGCTTCATTTAAAGATGCCTGACCTGAATATAACTCAGTCTTCTACAGGATTACAATGTTGAGGGATAAGTATTTCCCCTCCATTCTCTGTATTACTATATCTTATGTTAATATTTCTTTTATTAACATGTCCATCTTGTGAAACGTGCACTCCCCTTTCTTCACCTAACTTTCAGATATGGGCATTCTGTGCAGTAAGAGGTACCAACCAGAGGTATTGTAGATTTCTCTATCTTGTCTGGCTGTCTGTCAAAACAATTCTTGTACAAACAAAACACTTGTCTTTAGTCTAGACATATGCATTCTAAGAAATTAAAATTAATACTAAAAATGAGACTACTTGTATCAACACAATGTCATTAGTAAAACTAGTGCAGCAGTAAGTGGAACCTCCCTGTACAATTACATCGGCAGTTTCACATCTTTAAAATGGCTGCTGTGACACAAACAATGCAAAAATTGTATTTGGGACTTGAAAGTAAAAAATTTTTAAAAAGAAGATCCTATTTTTCAAAATTCCAGATAATATATGTCTACATTTGTCATTATTGCCTCCTTATAAATATAAAGGTAAAATGAAAAAAAAATGAAGTTATTTTTCAACTCCCAACATGTGATATTCTAATGAATATCTGTATAACAAAATAATTAGCTGATCCAGTAATTAGCTAGAATTATTAAGATCAAAGTGAATTCTTTTTAATTTAAGTGGCTGTGAAAGAAATGTCAGTGGAAGGAATAATTTGTCACATGGCATTTGGTTTTGAAAGGTTTGTAATTTTGATACAGCCAATGCTTATAAAGTGATACAATTTTTCTAGTAGATGACATTCTAAAGAAAAGTAAAGCAAAAGTTTGATTACTCACCATTTCAAATGAGTTAACCAGAATATGTACTGGGTCAAAACATTATCCAAAAATGTCAAGTTTACTCTAGTAATTTAAAAACCTTTGTCCAATTCCCTGAAGAAATCTGGCATCTCATATTTAATCTATGAACCATGACAAAAAAGAATGACCTTGATGCATAGAGAGAGTAAATCAGTTTCATTTGTTTATTTTGTTCTGGGGTCATGGGTGGATGGGATAGCGGTGGATTTAAGCCAACCAATCAAACAGAAAGGGGTCAAGTTATGCTTTTTTCCATCAAATAAAAGCTAGACTTCTATGGAGTTGCTTTATATTTTATTTGGAATTATTATTCCCAAATATAATCTATATAACAAGCTAATAAACAGAGGCATAGTAATGAAAGTGCAATATATCATTCACTAGTTTACAGACTAACATTCTATAGACTTGGGAGACATTCTCCAGTTTTTGTTTTTTATTTTAATTTAGAAGGAGATATTTAAAGCTTGTTAGTTCCTTGAAAAAATGTTATATTATTAAACATTAAATAAAAGTTCTATTATTTAAAATTTAAGTCCTACTGTTTACACATTAAGTAAATAAAATATGAAAATATCTCAAAAAATCAATTTATTTTTTAAAAATCACTTTTTGGACCAATTCACATGTATGCTAATGAGTACACTTACTTCACTGGCTTTTCTAAGTATCCTTCTTGCACTAATATTTAGTCACTCTTCAGGTTATTCTGTGCTCTCTCAAAGCAATAACATAACATGCTACTCTTACCAAGGATATGTGAATGCTTCATATGATAGAAAGGGGAATTAAGGTTTTGAGAGATTCCACCATACACCCAAAGTCAACAAGCAGGCTTAGAACTTTAAAATCCATGTGTTTTCTTCTTCTATAAGTTACCTTAGCAAATGTAGTTCTAGATTTTCTCCTCATAAATGATTTGGTGGCTTCTCTTTTTCCCCCTGGCATAGCTATGAGGTGAAGTTAGAAAATATGTATTATTTATTGCTCCCTTCTGAATTCAATGATACTAAAATATAGAACTTTTTGTTTTATTCTGTACATTCTATTGATATATGCTATCATTATACAAGCTCAGTAACTTTGATTGAGCATCCTGATTGAACTAATTCATGAAACTGACTAGTAATTAAATAGGAATAAAAAACTATCAGATAGTAGCTAGCCAGTTCTGATAGGGCAGAAAATCTTATCTTTCAGGAAAAGCCTAAAGTTGAGTTTTATGGAAAACAACAATAAAAATGTATTCCCCAGAAAGACTTATGAATAATACTTTGGAGCAGGACTTTGTAAAGCAAGTCAGATGTGCCTTTGCCATTGTGCCTATCATAATAAGCAAACAAAATCTGGTAGTAATTATGTATTTATGTCATGGGATGTCTTAGAATTTAAACTAGTACTACAATATGGATAAATATATGCTCTGAATTCATTTATATTCAGACAAAGAGAGATTATTTATTGAAAGTAAATGGAAAATTTATTCTTTACTGGTTTTGTTATTTTAGTGGAAAAATTTCCCCCATTTTATAAATAATATAAAAAATGAAAATATATTTCTGAAACAAGGTTTCAAAGCCAAGACTTTCTTTCAATAATGAAAATATACCGGAAATAATTTCAGTGATAAAATGAACAACAGAGTTTAGTGTGTTTCTAAATATGCTTATAATTACTTTCTCATACAATTGCATTAACTTATATTTAGTCTGCACTTAGGTATTCAATTGTGGTTTAAAAAATACCTTGCCATGATTAAATAAATTGGCCCACCTATTTATTCTTCTGATTTCCTATTAGTGGAGATTCATGTATCTCTTAATAAAGATTGTTCAACAAAAAGTCCAATAACACTGTCACTCATATTTGTTGAATAATGATATATTGTCAACATCTGGATTTCTGCTCAAATATTCCAGACTAGTTGTAAATACACACTTGTCAAAGGTATCTTTATCTACAGAAATAAAGAAAACTAATTTACATTAACATTTTCTTAGCATAGACCTTTCTGTTTAATTTTAATTTTCTCAGATATAAGCTTGAATATAGTCATGTGCATTTGAAAGTTTCAATTTATAAATGAATATTATTATAACCATGTCCTTTATAAAAGAAAAGTTGAAAAAACAACTTTTCAAAATGTGATTTCTTCTAACTTTAAGTAAGAAATTGGAAAAAAACTTGAAGAAGATAGAGCAGCTTGCCTTGGTAAGATACCAGTGTTACATTTTATCTCAGAATGCATTCTCATTAACAGGCAGATATCTCTTTCTGAGTTGCATGTACCACATTTTCCTGACTGGCTTAGCCTTAAGACTAAAGTGGGGTATTGTTGAAACATGACTTCATTTTAGTGAAAAGAATACATTTCTTCTTTAGGTAAGATCAAGGTATCATGCATCATATCTTGTTTTATTCTGACAATGAATAGGACATTCCTTCCTAACTTTTCCACATTGCATTGACATCCTTCATGACTTCAAAGACAGTTTAATTTTAGAAATACAAATATATAGTTACTTGAGAATTTTTCTACAGCTGAATTTTTCTTTAATGGCAATTTGTCATCTTAGTTTTTTCTTCTTGAAATGAGAAGATAGAATTAGAATTTTTTTAAAAAATGAAGACATGAAACTGGGTGTGAGGTGATCTCAGTGTCCCAAGGGCATTTTAAGATATTTGGGTAAAAGAAAAATTGTAGATATAATGCTGATAACAAAAAAAAGTTTTTAGAATGATCTGTTTTCTTAGGATGTTTAGAGTGTAAAAGGAGAGGAAAGATAAATGTGCTAAGAGAAAGAACTTGGACATTTAGAATTTATGAAGTTTCTATGCACTCCGCTCAAGTAACTGAGGCAATTAAGAGCCTCAAACTTTTGCTAAAATACAAATTCTGGAGATTTAAAATGATTTAAGTTTCCATTATCTATGAAATTTTGTGCATTTCTCAAAGTGTTTAATGGTATATATATTCAATTTAACAGAAATGTTAAAATTGCAGGCATGTTTTATTAAAATTTTTCACTTTATTCAACACTCTTAATATTAAGGCATTTTCTCATGATTACACTAGAAGAGTGAAGTGATGATGCCAGGTCAAGGGTGAGATTCTTGCCTCACCAGGTAAAAGTATTACAGTTTGTGCCCACTGGATATCTGTATTCCTGAAACTTCCATTACAAAAACAAATTATGTCAGGAGTGTAGAGGGAATTACTAACTCAACATTCACGCCTTTTGCTGAACTCTTATATTGTCATCATTCTACAAAAAGGCTAGCAGTTCACCAGCACAGTGTGAATGGCTTATAGTAGTAGTGGCATAAAAATCTTATTTGAGGCAAAATCAGGTGATTTTATCCATCACTTATTGACATTTTTTAAAAAAAGATACTTAGATTATATAAAAGTTACACAAAAAATATAGGGATTCCCATGTGCCCCACCTCCCACACCTCCCACCACCTCTTACATAAAGATCCTTCATTAATATGGCACATTAATTGCAATTGATAAACACATCCTGGGGCTTTGCCATTAAGCATGGACCATAGTTCACATTGTAGACCACGCTCTTTCCCAAACAATTCTGCGTGTTATATGATGATGTATAATGGCCTATGTCTGTCATTGCAAAGTGAGGCAGGACAATTCTCAAGTCCTGTAAAAGCCCCTGTATTACAACTGCTTTTTCCTCTCCCTGCCCCCAGAGCCTCCAGTGACCACTGGCACCAAATCAATGTTGTAATTTCTTCCATTGCTTGAATCACAGTATGTCTATAGTAGAATACCAGTAAGTCCACTCAAGTCCTTAGCTCTCACCCCCCTTCCTGAGGAGTCTTTGATGGTGATGTCCACTCCACCTCCAATTGAGAGGGTGCTTATATCCCATGGAGAATAGGGGTGGATTATCCTGCCTGCCACTGCAGACTCTCTCCATTCCCTGGGATGGCCAATGTCCATCATCATCTTCCTGCCAGTTGTCCTGGGTGAGTCCAATGACCTGTATAGAAGGCGCTGCTGCTCCACTGAGATTCTATGCTCAGTTTGCACATGGATAGCCCAAAGACTTAAGTCGCTGGACATACACCTACAAACTCCAGCTCCAAGTATAGGTTTGAATAGAAGGTCCAACTCTGTCACTCTCAGGAGCAAAAACTCCAAAGAAGGGCCCACTGGCAAGGCACCAACCTCCAGAGCTATCTGCCTTGACATAGGACCTGGGTGTCTCCAGAGCCCTCAGGAGCCCCACTATTTGGGGTGATATCCACTTTGGAATTCTATCAGAGCCTACTGAGATGTGCATAAGCATTACCTCTGGGATGACCTCCCAACTCAGTTTGAAGTCTCTTGGCCATATATGAACTTATTTGTCTTTACCTTTTCCCCTTTTTTATTCACAATATTTTTCAGTTGTATTGCCAGTTGGCACTTGGTAGCAGTCGGTGTCAGGGAGGCTCATCCCTGGAAGTCATGTCCCATGCTGGAAGAAAGGTATGATGATTTTGGCATAAAAAGGCCAGATTTGAGTAACAAGGAGGCTCTCAGGAGGCAACCCCTAGGCACCCCATAACAACAGGCTAAGTTTCAATTTCAAGAGCAAAGACACATAAGGCTAGTCACCAATCTCATGGGCCCATCAGTGGATCATTTTCCTTTACCAGTCATTGCCCCTGCACTTGGAGGACTGTTGCTGCTTCCTCAGAGAATGTGTCAGAGCTCTCCAAGATGGGAATTCAGTATTCTCTCATTTATTGAGTGATTTTTCCACCCAGTGTGACAATGCCCTGTGAACATTTTAACATTTTTATATACCTTATATTTATGCTCAGGTGAACTTCCTCCCATGCATTCCCCATCCCTGACACCCCACACAAATGATCCACCCCTGCCCCAGATGTAACTCTTCTGTGATCCAAAGCTTCTTCAAAGATGAAGCCATTACAATAGCTGAATACCATTAATAGGAAAATGAAATAATGATAAGTTTAAATGTAAGAGATAAAAATTTTAAGGAAAAAACTTTTACATCTTTAGTTAATGGCCTTGATACTCTTTGTGATGGGAGAATATAAGGTTGTTAGATTTTTTATCTGCATATGTTATAATTTTAATGCTTGTGAAAATACCATCTGACTTTTACAGAAAAGTGCTTTAACCAACTCTGACAACTGAGAGGTAGCAGTGTCACAAATGCATTGCCTTGGGGCAGGGAAGGTGATGTATGTCAAACACATTGCATCACATATTGCATTACTTAAATATCCATTATTTTATTCATAATACCTTTGACTTAATATGAGTTATTAGCAAAAGAAATCCCTTACATTTTTAAGATGCTTTTTTTCACCATTATTTTCCTACTGAACTTACATGACCCCCGAAGTATTCAATCACTTATTCACTGCTTCACCAAAATTGAGCAAATTTGAGCTAGTTGCTCTTTTAAGTGTTGGGGCTGAATCAAGTGAGCAAGTTAGACAATGTGGTCTCATGGGATTTTCATTTTAGTGTAGGATGAGGCAAACAATAAACAAATAATCATGTAATATCAGTTTGTTGCAAGAAGAAAGAAAAATCACATAATGTGATGGAAAGAAAGGCTTTGGGAAGGTTGGTAGTGTTTGCAATCATAGAGGCTTTTGAGAAGGTGACACCTGAAGAGCCCATAAGGATGAGAGGGAGAAACTATGAGGAAATCTGAGAGAGGAGATTTCCTAGCTGAGAAAATATTCCCTGCAAACCCTTGAGAGGTAGTCATGAATTTGACATTTAAAAAAAAATGAAAAAAACTTGTGTGTCTGAAGTGAACTGCATGTGTTTGTGAGGAGCAAGGCATATTTGTGATAAGGTAAGATGAACTCTGTTAGGGCCATGCAGATCAAGGTGAGGAGGAGTTTGGGTTTTATTCTGATTATATCTGGCAACAATTGCATGTATTCATCAAGGATGATTGGATCCAACATTCTCCTTGAAGAGGCCATGCTTGTTGCCCAATGAGGAAAGACAAGAAGGGCCACATTGGGGGGAAGGAGGAGGATTAGAATTGTCTTGGAGAGAGAGATTGGAGATGGATGTAGCTTAGATAAGGGAGTAGCAGTGGAGATGAGGACACAGTAGGCAGCAATTCACATACTTAATTTAGAAATTATGTAAGTGAAGAATCTCTGTAACAATAAGTAAAGCACCATTCAGTATGAGGCTTCAAAATATATAACATAAAGCTTCAAAATATAATCTTTGGAGGAAAGGTTAACAATCTAAACATACAAATATCTATTTTAGGTAATTTAAAAATGAATATACTCCATTTTTCAGCACCTCAAATGTTTTATTGACACAAACATTTTTGTAAGAAAAATGTTCCACAATATAAGGCATATGTTGACCTTATGTGGACATGGCAACTTTGCTTGTCTCCTTATTACCTTTTTCTTATCTTTCAGAATTATTGATGCCATCTTCTCTATTACTGCATGTTTACCAAGACCACATCAGTAAAATGGATTGAATGGAGTCTAATTCAACAGGATTCTTTGGGAATTTTGTTAAAATTATATAATTAATATATGCATGGTATACATGTATATGGCAGCAATCATTTGATTTTATTTGTACCAGTCTAAGCCATAAAAACAGCAAAAGGAGATGACTGCTGTGAAAACTATTTCATGTTGCTTTCTTGGGGAATCCCTCACTGTTTTGAAGGAAAGGCTACATTTTCATTATCCCCAAATCCTTGACATGATTGAGGAGCATTTGTGCTGAATGTTAAGTTCTTACTTATGAATGTTCCATGCGAGTAAATGGAGGAAATTATAAGAGACCTGCTATTGATTGAACTCATTCCCTCTCTGGAAACTTCAAGCAAACTTTAGAAAGAAGGGGAGGTGACAGCAAGTGATAGAGACCCTATCAAGTAAGATTGTATGGTCAGCAAAGTAGTGCCTCTTGTCCAGTCAGCAGCCTTGGATTATTCTTCAAGATTTATTCATGCAGTTGTTGAATGGATATTGTAGTACTGCTACTATGTACCATTTTCAGTGTGGTTTACAGATGAGAGGTATAAACAAAGAACTAAAACCAAAACAAATAATAAAATCGTGGATTTTCAAGAAAAGATAGCTTATGACTATAGAACAGAGCTTTACTTTTTTATTTTTTAAAGATACTTAGATTACATAAATGTTACACAAAAAATATAGAGATTCCCATGTGCCCCACCTCCCACACCTCCCACAACCTCCCACATAAACATTCTTCATTAGTGTGGCACATTAATTGCAATTGATAAACACATCCTGGGCTTTGCTATTAAGCATGGACCATAGTTCACATTGTAGACCACACTCTCTCCCACACAGTTTTGCATGTTATATGATGATATAAAAAGACCTATATCTGTCATTGCAATGTCACTCAGGACAATTCTCAAGTCCTGAAAAAGCCCCTGTATTACAACTGCTTTTCCCTCTCCCTGCCCTCAGAGCCTCCAGTGGCCACTGGTTTCTCATCAATGTTGTAATTCCTTCAATTGCTTGAATCACAATATGTCTGTAGTAGAATACTAGTAAGTCCACTCTAGTCCATAGCTCTTATCCCCATCTTGAGGAGTCTGTGATTGTGATGTCCAATCCAACTCCAATTGAGAGGGGGTTTATATCCCATAGGGAAGATGAATGGGATTATCCTGCCTGCAGCTGCAGACTCTCTCCATTCCCTGGGACAGCCATTGTCCATTATCATCTCCCCTCCAGGTGTCCTGGGTGAGTCCGATGAGCTGTAGAGTAGAATTTGCTGCTCCACTGAATATAGAAGAGAACTTTTGGTTTTATTCTTTCCTCATTGGATTTAAAAAGGAAAGAGAGAGATAGAGGAGGAGTAGAGAGAGAGAAAGGGCACGCAGTTGGTAAAACCAATGGAAGTGGGAAAATACCATACCCAAAAGGGTTTGTGAGAATGAAGAAAGGAATAGAGTGTCTGAAGGAAAATCTGTTAGGCTGATGGAGTTACTTATGTCTGAAAGTGTTTCAGACTGTTTCTAGATATGGTCTCTTTAATTTTTTTCATTGCTCTCTTTCTTTTTCATCTCCTTCTCCCATTAGCTACATTGAAAAAAGTTAGAGTTTAGTTTTAAAATTTGACATTCAAATCTGCTTTCCATAGTACCAACTTAGCCTCAAGATATTCCCACTCAGTTTCTTTTTAGGATAAATAGGCCATCTAAATAGCATACTACAGCTAGAAAAAGACTTGGAATAAAAGGGGGAAAAGGCATAGACAAATGAGTGTATATGGCTAAGAGACTTCAAAATGAGTCAGGAGGTCATCAGAAAGGTAACTCTTATGCATGTCTCAGCAGTATCTCATAGACAGCCAAGGTAGATACTACCACAATTAGTGGGGATCCTGAGGGCTCTGGAGACACCCAGGGCCTATGGTCCTGGCAGATAGCTCTAGAGTTTGGTGTCTTGCTTTGGAGTTTGTGCTCCCAAGTGTAACAGAGTTGGACTTAAATACAACATCTCTATATATGCCTCTTCTGTCCCTTTTATTTGATCCTATAAATGGTATTGGAGTTGGTAGGTGTACATCCAAGAGACTCTAATCTCTGGGATGTCCATGTGCCATCTGGTACCTGAAATTCAATGGAGTTGCAATACCTACTCTCCAGTTCATTGGACTCACTCAGGACAACTAACAAGGAGATGATGATGGACAACAAACAGCCTAAAGAGCTGAGAGAGTCTACAGCTGCAAGCAAGAGAGTCCTTTCCCTCTTTTCCATGGGATCAAACCCTCCTTTGAATTAGAGGTGAAGTTGACATCACCATTCCAGAATCCTCAGGATTGAGAAATGAACTATGGACTATAGTAGAATACTTACTGGTATTCTACTATAGACTTGTGATTCTAGCTATGGAAGAAATTATATCATTCATGTGGAGACAGCAACCACTAGAGGTTCTGAGGGCAGGGGGAGGGAAATACAGGAGAAATATGGGGACATTTTGGGGAATAGGGAATGTTCCTAAATGACATTACAATGACAGATACGGGCCATCACACATTTTGCCATAACCTACAAAATTGTGTGGGAGAGAGTATAAACTACAATGTAAACTATAATCTATGCTTAATGGCAATACTCTAAAATGTTTTTATCAATTGTAACAAAAGTACCACACTAATGAAAGACATTATTAATGTGGAAATATATAGGAGATGTAGGAAGTGGGGCATATGGGAATCCCCAATATTTTATGTAACATTTATGTAAGCTAAATACTTTTTTTCAAAAAATATTTTTTTAAAAATTTAATTACAAATTTTTATAAAAAATAAATAAATAGAGTACTAAAAAGGTAACTCAGAGCAATCAGCCCTTGCAGACATTATTTACCTTATATTGCTGAAGCTTAGCATTAGGGAAGAAAGGAATCACTGCAGCCAGGTCAATTACCTTGGAAATGCTACATGCTTTTAAAAGTAGTGTTTAAAAACACAATCTGCTTTTTTAGTTTACAAATATTTGTTTCTTTAGATTTAAGGGAAGCTGCACATCAAACAGATATTAGGTAAAAATTGAAAGAGATCCAAAGCTCAGGTATTTAAAATTTTAGAAATGCCTAAATAAAATATCGAAGCCAAAGATTTCAACTGGTTTATTTGGTGTGTAAAGAGCCTACATGCAAGTTAAGCAAACTCTTCCTAGATGCATGCATACAAATCTAATTTATTTATGATTTTAAGTCCAGCCCATTTTTCATTCATGTTGTCAAAACCTTCTTTAATAATTTGGTTCCAAAATTTCAGTACTAAAATCAGCATTAAGCCCAAAAATAAGTTAAATATGAAATACATCCCCAAAAATTTTTATTAAATTTTAGAAATTATTGAAGAAAATGAAATTTGAGGCTTCGAGATTTTACCTTAGCATTTAAATTGGGGCTCACTGCAAACTTGTTTGCTGTGTACTTTAGCAGAGGGATGCCAAAACATTTGGAGATAAATTAATCTGAGGAATTGAAAACAGCAGGAAGGTGTAGGGTTACTTCTGTATTGGTGGGTACAAGGCAGGATTATGTTCCCTAACTAGGACTCCACTCACATCACACTGAGGTCTGCCGAGGGCTTTCTCCCCCTTTCTTTCTGAAGGAAAGTACTATGGGGAAATGTTTAAGATGAGTATAAGGAGGTTATTTATAGTTATGTAAAACCAAACAATAATCACTGATTGCATGCTCAGAATACAAGTTGTTGGGGCAGGAAATGTTGTGAACTCCTGCAACAGAGTTAAACCTGCTCCAAAGAGCCAAGGAAAATAAACAAGGATGATTTAGATAACAGTTAAGCTGGTGAGATACCTGGAAAGTCTAGCAATAGCAAGAAAACATTTAAGTCAAGAATAAAATTTTAAAGATTGAAGCTACTTGAATTCACCAAGATTTAGAGATAATGCCAAAGAAGATTAGTAAAACCTTCTTCTATGTGAAATATACCAGTAATGATTCTATTGCCTCACATTTCAAACCCAATCTTGAGTCACTATGTAATTGAGAGTTGAGTTGAATTTAAAATAAGAATAATATTTCCTTTAGAAGCAGAGAATCATATAAAGGAGCCTAAAGTAGCAAGCTGTGCCCTTTTCCCTCCATTTGTCACCAAGAAGAAATGGTTTGCAACATTTCTTCCATAAAGTTTCATAGGAGGTAATAGGTTGGCTATGACTTTTGAGATATCTAGAATCAGAGAAAGGGCAGCTTAGGTTTCTTACTGTCACTCAGAAATATTTAACTGAACTTTGTGTTTGAGAACAGGTAGCACAATCATGTTTAACTCTGTTCCAGCAGTTCACAACATTTCCTGCCCAAGTTAGTGAGATGGAACTGTGGGCGATCTGGTAATTTGGAGAGCACCCACTCTGTCCAAAGGGGCAGGAGATATTCAACTTGAATGGATTGTGGCCTTGTATGAATATGGTCCTAGGGTTGCTTGACATTTGCATAATTCAAGCAAATACAAGAACCAGGATTTTTATGTAAAATTGCCTATGTTTTAAGTGATGCCTATAAATTAGGATAACAAGCAAAAACCAACCATACAACATTGTGGGAACCAAAAATCAAGTCAATGGGTTCAACAAAGATGCTGATGGACTGCTGCCAGCTATGGAGCCCTTGAATTGCTAGAAATATCAGTAGGTTGGATTGGGTCACAGAGAAACCATTTTTTCTTGGTGCATTGTAAACATAAGGTAGCCCTACAAAGCTGAGCATAATGTCTGAAAATCTGGGCACATTATGGTTGCAGGGCATGGGTTTTGGATTACGGGTGTTGTATTAGTCAGCCAAAGGGGTGCTGATGTAAATTACTGGAAATCCATTGGCATTTATAAAAGGGTATTTATATGGGGTAGCAGCTTACAGTTACCAGGTCATAAAGCATAAGTTACTTCCCTCACCAAAGTTTGTTGCCATGTGTTGAAGCAAGATGGCTGCTGATATCTGCCAAGAGTTTAGGCTTCCTGGATTCTTCTCTTCCCAGTGCTTGTTTCTCCCCAGGCTCAGGCTTGTTTCTCTTCACAAGGCCAGCTGTAGACTATCAGGTGAACAGCTTGTCTCTTTTCCTAGGGCCTTCTTTCCTTCCTCATGACCAAGCTACTCTGTGTGCTTACTTCCCTGGGCTCCAGCATTAAAACTGTGCATCAGAACTCCAACTCTACACATTGCCATGTCTTTTATCTATGAATCCCTACCCACCAAGGGGCAGGGACTCAACACCTACTGACATGGCCCAACCAAAGCCCTATTCATAATTCAGTCATGCCCAGAGGAACAGACCCATCCATAAGCACAATCCAATACATATTTTTTGAATTAATAAATAATGCCAAAATGCCACAGATGACAAAGATGAATTTAAAGTCTCCTTTTGCAGCTCTTCCTTTGCAACTTCCTCTCCCCTGCTAGATATAAAGGCAGAATCAAGGGAATGTAGGTGCAAAGCAAAATCTTAATGACCCAGTGGAAGGTTAATGATATTAAACCCAATTATGACAAAGGGGAGGAATATGTCACTGAAAGTCCTCTAATAAACAGAACTCTCTGAATAATCATGATAAAATGCTAAGCAGCTGATTTCTGTCAACCTCAGCACTCCAGGGTTCTCTTGAAAAATATTCTACATGATAAAAAATAGCCACATGTTTGAGAACAACATCACAGTGCCATAGACAGATCATTACTGAAATGTGGAAAGAAAGGGAACAAAGACCACAAGGAGATGAAGAAAAGTATAGTGAAGTGAAGATGGCAGAGGTATGATCCTGATGGGTAGACAAATTCTCATGCTGAGACACAAATGAGATCACATTTAGGTTTGTGTTTCATCTTACATTTCTTTGGGAAAGCTGTGAGTCAACAAGGGTCAACTGAGTGCTCTATTAAACACACTGTCTGTAGGTTTCATACCTGTGATTCACATAGGAATTGGTGTTTTTTTTTTTTTTTTTTTTTTCAAAAATATAATGTTAAGTTTATTAAACAGGTGCAAAAGAAGATTACAATGTGATATAATTTATATACACTTAAATGTTCAAACAGTAGTGTCTATTTTATGGATATATATATATAAAAAATGTATTATAAAAGAACAAAATAAAAAGATTTTCAGAAATGGTACACTCTAACTTCGTTAGTGATTTTCTCTGGAATGGTACTTTTTGTAGAAGTACAGAATTGGAGGGAGATAGCTTAAGTATCAGTGACTAAGGGAATGAACAAGTAAAATGAAGTAGTTACATCCTGCAGAATATTGCACATCATTTATAACATGTATTTAAATATAAATATATAGTTACAGCAACATAGGTAAATCTAAAAATACAATGCTTAACTTAAAAAGTAAAAAGATCTAACAGACTATTCCAATCAGTCTTTTTAAAAGGCAACATTTAACCTTTTTATTTTGAAATAACTTTAGACTAACAGAAATTTTGCAAAAATTATGCAGAGAGTTTCCTTCCACCCTTCATGTAGCTTCACTAATGTTAACACCTTGCACCACTGTAAAACAGATAGCAAAGGAAAACATTAGCATTGGAGCAATAGATCCTGTTAACTAAACTATAGACATTATTTGGACTTCACCAGTTTGCCCACTAATGGTCTTCTTCTATTCTAGGACCCAATCCAGGATCCAATGTCATATTTAAATGTGTCTCCTTAGATTCCTCCAACCTGTGAAGTTTCCTCTCTTGACTTTTATGACCTTGATTCTTGAGGGATGTGGGTCACCTATTTTGTAGAATGCCCCCCAATTTGAGTTTGTCTGATATTTTCTCATGATTAGATTGAGTTGATGTGTTTTGAGCAAGAAAAATCCATGAGGGATGTTCTCCCCTCAGTGGATCATATCAGGTGGTAGATGTCAATATGTCTTACTACTGGGGATTTTAATCTTGATCACTTGGGTAGGTTGGTGACTTCCTCATTCTTTCTATTTTTATTTTTTGCTTTTAAAAATTATTTTTAGAGAAGTTTTTGATTTATATTTCCTGAAAAATTACACCTAAAGTATAGAGAATTCCTATTTAACACACACACACATACACACACAGTTACCCCAATTATTGACATCTTAGATTAGATTGGAACAATTGATGAAACAATATTGAAGCTGTACTACTAGCCAAAGTTTATAGATTACATTATGGTTTACACTTTGTGCTGTACAGTTCCATAGGCCTTGACAAATGCTTACTGTCATGTGTCCCTCATTGCAGTATTATGCAGAAGGATCTCCCATCCCAAAATATGTCCTACTCTGCCCATTCATTCCCCTCTCTCTTCTGAAACCCTGGCAATCCCGATCATTTTTTATTATTTTTTTTTTTTAAGAAGCCTGTTACATAAAAAAATATAAGAGATTCCCAAATGTCCCAATCCCGCATTTTCCCATACCAATGACATCCCTCATTAGCATGGTACATTTGTTAGAATTGAAGAACACATATTGAATCATTGCTACTAACAATGGATTACAGTTTACATTGTAGTATAAACTGTCCTACACAATTTGGTAGGTTGTGTCAAAATATACAATGGTTTGTATCTGTCACTACAATGTCATGTAATTTCCTCATTCTTTCTACCTTTATTAATTGAAATTCCACTTTAAGGAAGAGTTTTCTCTATCCTCATATTTATTTATTCAAATATTCATTTATAGCAATGTAGATCCACAGATATTTATTTTATTGTGTAGGTTATTATCCAGTACTATCATTGTATATTTTTTGTGTTTAAATTGTTCTACCTCTGGCCATTGGGGCATACTCCATCTTTCTTTTTCTTTTTTCTTCACTTTCTTACTCTCTAGCACCACCAGATGCTCCAGGTCCATCTTTTATTCTCCCTGCCACTTCTCCAAGGAATTTCATAGGGTATTGAAACTTCAGACACTTTTGATAAGATGAACTCTCTAGAGTAACAAGATGATCTTCAGGGAATAGTCAACTGCAAGAACAATTATCCTATTACTATGTTTTACTGTTCCAAAAGAAATCATTTTACTCAGTACTTTAATTTCAATTGAGTATTCACTGATATAGTTATTACTGACTAAAATTCAAAATTAGTGTGATTAGATATTGACATTCAAAATTGTACTGTCTCTAAACTTTTTTACAGAAAAATACAGACAAATTTTATCAAATCCATTAGTTTATATGGATCTTCTCTCAGGAAACTTAAATGGGAGACATTGACTTTAAAAGAAGATATCTCTGAAGTGCAAGGATTTGACTGTCTAACTCAGACAAGAAACATGATGGAAATATGAACAAGTCATGTAAGAGATAATTTCACAGTGTTTGATTAGACCAGAGAGGTAAGGCTGTGGGCCAAGAGTGATCTATATCTTGTCTCAGGGATGAGAAGTGAACAAAAAGTGTGTGCCAAAGAAAGTGAATGGGTTTCATCTTTTGGAGCAACCCTGACTTATTGGTAGTGGCTGTCAGACTGTTGTATTGAAAGACTCCACAGCTGAGTCTGGATTCATTTGTAAAAGGCATGGTGATCAGTTAATGATGTCTCCAATGATCATAGTTGGAAGACATATGGCCTACTTACCATTTCTGGTTTACTTAACACTGTGAAAGTCACTGGTAGTTGTCATTAAAAAGATTAGTGTCTGCCCATGATCCAGAATTTCCAATGAGTCAACTTGTAAAATCCCAAATGATAAACAAACATACCTTTGTATAAAAACAAGTGGGATGTGGTGGGAGGTGTGGGAGGTGGGCAACATGGGAATCCCAGTGGGTTCCATGTAATATTTTAGGTAATCTAAGCACCTCTTAAAATATATGTATATATATATATATATATATATATATATATATATATATATATATATAACATTTTTGTAAGCAAATACACATATATGCACATATATTTATATATCATTTTGCAAATGTTTGTATGTATTGTGAGAATTTTGATTTTTACCCATAATAAAAAAAAAAGTGTGACACTAAAAAAAAAAAAAAAAAAAAAAAAAAAAAAAGTGTCTAAGGAAGTGGATGTGGCTCAAGCAATTGGGCTTCCACCTTCCACACGGGAGGTCCTGGGTTCAGTATCCAGTGCCTCCTGGAGAAGGAAAGCTGGTGTGGTAGGCATGCACAGTGAGCTGATGTAACAAGATGGTGCAACATAAGGGACACAAAGAGGAAAGACAATGACAGACACAACAAACCAAGGACCTGAAGTGGCTCAGGTGATTGAGTACCCCTCTTCCACATGGGATGATCTGGGTTTGGTTCCCAGTGGCTCCTAAAGAGAAGGTGAGCAAACACAGAGAGCAAATAGCAAATGGACACAGAGAGCAGACAATGACCACAAACAATGTGGGGGCATAAATAAATGAAATGAATCTTTTAAAAAACCAAGAAACAAAGCAATGGTAAGAAGAAATGAAGTTGTGAAATATATGAAAACATGGGTGAATCTGGAGGACATTATATTCAGTGAAGCAAGCCAGACACAAAGGACAAATACTATAGGATTGCCCTATTATGAACTAAATATATTATGTGAAATAGAAATATATTTCATATGTGAAATATTAATATGGGTAGAATTGTTTATATAAGACCATTTTTTTTGAAGCTGAATAAATGTAAGGTAATACTACAAAATGTAATATCAGACAAAAATTATACTAAGTTAAGGATAACACGAAGTACTACATGTTGTAAGATTCATTTATATAAAATGTAAATATAAATAAAGTTATAAAAATGAAATTAAATTATTGGTAATGTAGAAAAGGAAGAAATGCTAAGGGGTGTGTAATCTTTCTTTTTGGAGCAATGATATTGTTCTAAAATTTTTGAGATGGTAAATGTACAACATTGTGATGACACTAAAAGCCATTGATTATACATTTGGATAGATCAAATGGTTTATGAATATATCTTAATAAAACTGCTTAATAAACAAATACATAATTGTGCAAGAATACCAGAAATAGCAGCTATATACAACAGCAGAAACAGATTGAGAGGTGAAGAATTTTCTTATTTTCTTATTTTATTATATTATTATTGAAATAATGGAAATGCTTTAATAATGACTGAAGTGGTGAATGCACAACTATGTGATTTACCAATTACCATTGATAGTACACTTTGGTTGAATTGTATGCTTTATTAATATGTACCATTAAAATTGATTTGTTAAAAATCTCCCTTTACTCCTGACTGTGTCACCAAAGCAGCTCAGGGATCTTGGGTTAACTCTCTCAACACCTGGATTCTTATAATCACTGGGCTCACTGCAGCTTCTTCTCTGACTCCACTCTGCACTCCTGGCCCTTCCTAAATTCCCTCCATTGTGTCTTTGAAATCTTCAGTCAGTAAATGTCAAATTCCATAGACCCTCAAATTCATCTCTGAACATCCTCTTTACCTTCCTGTACTAACTGACACCTGATTCCTGCCTAGGGCATGTTCTTGAGACCTTCTCAAATGTTAGCTGTTTCTTCTCTGATATCTCTCTTACAACCTGGGTGTTTGCCTCATAGCTGATCACTGTCAGTTTCAGCCAATTCTCACTATTCCACATCTCCCCCTTCAACATTCATTCTCACATTATAGCATCACTCCACACATAACTCTATCTTTACATGGTTATCTATTGACCATGGTTAATTACTGCCATACTTCTGTACTCCTTCTACAGCTGCTCTATGACTTGCTCCTATAAGATGTCTTAGGAATCATGATGAATTCAATATCCATATACATGATACCTCCAACACCCTTGTCTTTGAGCCCCTTGAAGCCATTTCTCCTCCAGCACCCTGTCCTACTCATGATCTCACAGAGCACCTTAAAGGAGTTCACACTTTGGCCTTTCCAAGAACATCTTCCTCCAACATCCTAAGATCTAGCACTCCACTCTCTGATCTCCTCCTCCTTTCTCTCAAGTTTGCTCCTTTGAAAGTGTTTTCACTCCAAAATCCTTTGACCCACACCTGGAATTCTACATTCCCCCTCCTTCCCACATCTCTGCTCCTTATACTCATTAGTGACATGAAAAGTTTAAAATGTACACTTTTTAGAGAAGAAGAAATAATACTCTGTTCAAGATTGACTTGATTGTCTATGTAGCAAATCTCTGTGAATCAACAGAAAAAAAATCCTGGGATGAAAGGAAAAGTTTTCAGGAGAAAAGTCTCATTTTAAAAAGTCAATTGTTTCCCTTTATGCCAATAATGAATTATTGGAATTTGAAAATCACAAACAATACAGTCAAAATAGAAGCCAAAATATGAAATACTTAGATATAAACCTAACATTGTGTGTGCAGGATCTAGATGCAGAAAACTGCAATATTATGAAGAAAGAAAATAAAAATCTGAATAAATTAGAGATATCTTGTATTCATGCATTGAAAGACACAGGGCTGTTAAGATGTCAATTTTTACCCACTTGGCCTATAAATTCATTGAAATAACAATCAAAATATAGGCAAGCTATTTTGTAGATAACAACAAACTTATTTTAAAATGTCTATGGACAGGCAATAGGTATGGAGTAACAACAAAATCCTGAAGAAGTAGGGCAAAGTTGGATGGCTTGCACCCCAAATTTCAATACTTAGTATAAAGCTACAGGAAAGACGGCAACTTGATATTGGGGATAAAATATGTGCAGATTTCAATGAAACAGAAGAGAAAGTCAAGAAATTGACCAATACAAATAGAGTCAACTGATCTTTGACAAAGCAGCAAAAGCAATGTATTAGATTAAGACAGTTTTTAACAAATGGTGCTGTAATTAAAGGCAAAAAAAATTAACTGATCCATACTTTTCACAAGATTTAAATAAAAATGATTTATAGATCTAAATATAATGCACAAAATTATAAAATTTATATAAGAAACCATAGTAGAAACCTAGGTGTCCTGTAAGTTGGTAATGAGTTTTTAGATAAACCACCAAGTGTACAATTTGTGAAAAAAATTGATAGCTGGACTTAAGTGAAATTAAATATTCTCCTCTACTACAATCACTGTAAAGGACATGAAAAGTCAAGCCAAACACTGAAAGAAAATGCTTGAAAAACCCATCTCTGATAAAGGCCTTTTAAATGAAATGTACAAAACAAATCTTAAAACTCAGGTATAACAAAATGAACAGGCCAGTTAAAATCCAGAGAAAGATCTGAAGAGACACTTCATCAAAGGAAATGTGCAGATGGCATAAAAGAATATGAAAAGAGGCTCAACCTCATTTGTCTTCAGGCAATAGCATTTGTTCAACAGTGGCTGCCCCATTTTGGATTCCCACCAGCACTGTTGTTGATGCTTTTGTTCTGCATCCTCACCAGAAAATGGTTTTAACAGTTTCTTTTGAATGTTAGCCGTTCCAATATGTGTATAGTGGTGTCTCATGGTTTTAACTGGCAGAGACCACTGATTTACATCAGGACAGTGGGCAGCTCATGGGTCTGAGAATCCATTTAATAGTGCCATCCACTCAGATACAGGAGGCTGAATTCACAAAGAGGGATCTGATTTAGAGCCACCTGTCATAGTTCCTCCCTGGAAAGGCAGGGTGGGGAGGGTCTGTGGAAACTAGAGACCAGTTCTCCTGCTCAAATGGACAGAGCTGCTCCATCCATTTAGCCTGGGGGTGGAGAATCCAGAGAATAGTGAGAGGCCCTTTCTCTGTGCAGACAAAGCAGGCACTCTGTGGGAGCAGAGCAGGGCAGGGTGAGGGCTCTGACCAGAGCAGCCGCTGCTTAGGGCTTTTTCCATAACATCCCCCTTGCTCTGTGCCCACTTGCTGAAGGAGCTGGAACTGTCTCCCCTTGAAAGTGCTGCAGTCCTGGGCTTCTACAATCTGAGAGTCAATTTGACCTGCTCTCTACCCTTCTCTTCCATACTAAGCTTTGAATGAGACTCTTCTCAGTTATAACTGGTTATTTAATGGCGGGCATCATTTTAAGGGTTTGATATAGATGATTTCTTTCTTATATCAAGGCTGTGCTATGGCTCCTTAAATTATCCACCCTGTGTTTGGAGACACAGGGTGAAGGTTAATTGGTCACCTGGACTGAGCCAGACACAGACGTTGTGCTCTGCAGACTCTGCATCTTGCAGCCTTCACACTGTTCTATGGGGTGAGGGCAGCTCACTATGCTCAGACTTCAGAACCACGCCCAGAGTCACAGCTCTAGAGGATGGCAGGACTGGAGAACAGGTCAAGCAGGGCCAGGCTCAATATTTTTCCTCCACCAAGCCCCAGGTCACCAGGAAAACCAGTGTCTGTCACCAGCTCAGCCTCTTGTACCCACAGGGACCCCAAATGCAAATCACCCTGGGGCCTCACAGAAGAAATCCCTGTCACAGGCTGGGCCTGAATGGTGGGTCTTCATCCTCCAGATGGCCATGCAGATGCTGGGGCTCCTCCTCTGCCTGCTAGCAGCACCCCTTGGTGAGGGTCTTGGGGTTCAGGAGTTCACAGGGGCTTGATTGTGGGTTAGGACAGCCTCACAATAACTCTCTTTTTCCCCAGGTGTACTGTTTGAGCTGACCCTGAAGGAGTCAGGCCCTTGACTGGTGAAGCCCTCACAGACCCTCTCCCTCACCTGCTCTGTCTCTGGGGGCTCTATCACCAGCAGTTATGACTGGAATTGGATCTGCCAGCATCCTGGGAATGGGCTGGAGTGGTTGGGGTACTGGTACCAGACAGAGAGCACAAGATATAACCCAGCTTTCCAAGGCCACATCTCCACCACTGCTGACACATCCAAGAATGAGTACTATCTGCAGCTGAGCTCCATGACTGCTGAGGACACAGCCACTTATTACTGTGTAAGAGGCACAGTGAGGGGAAGGCAGTGTGAGTCCATACAAAAACCTCCCCTGCAGGAGGGAGATGGGCAGCAGGGGGTACTCAGGACCAACAAGGACAGGACTCAGCCCCAGGAGCAGGTTCAGGGAAGGGAACAGTTTCCTGTCAGGGTCTGGGGCTTCCTCTCCCCAGAGCCTATTTCCTTGAGGATTTGTCCTCCCCTTGCCTGGGTTCTCCTTTATTTCAGTCCTCAGTGCAATGTCAGGGGGATTCAAAGCTGCATTTATTTCATTTCTAGACAGAAATGAGGTCACTGCCCCTGCTTCTATATCCCATTATTCTGATCTTTGACCAAATCCCATTGTGATATTTTATTACTCACTTGAATATATATGTTGAGCACTACCTGAAACCCACAGATATTCAGTGGCCAATAACTTCTTTCTGTTCTTTCTAAACATTAAATCCAATTTAGGGAAAGAATGAGTAGTTAAATATGCATTTGTTTTTCTTTGAAAAATAGATATTTTTTATATTTTTATTTTTTATTTTTATTTTAAAAGAAGCTTTAGATTACATTAATGTCACATAAATCTAGGGATTTTCTACTGCCTTTATATCAATGATAAGAGTTCTTCCATTGCCAGAAAAAAATAAGTCTATAATAGGCTAATAATAAGTGTACTTTAGTCCATCATCTTCTTGTTAGTTGTCCTGGGTTACTCCAATGAACTGGAGAGGAGGTGTGGCAACTGCTGAGATTCAGGGATCAATGGGTCCCTCCGTGCCTGGGTGGAGGGATGGTGATGGTGATGGTGATGGTGATGGAGATGGGGTGGTCAAGACTGGCTCAGGCAGGGCTGCACTAGGGAGGGGCCAAGGGTGAGTGTGGAGGAGGTGCTGGGCCATGGAGGTGGAGATGAGGGTGGGATCTGGGTTGGATTTGGGGCTGGAGGTGCTCAGCAGGGTGTCCCTGTATGACCTTGGACGTTCCTCACCCTTTATATGTGGAGAACTTAGGCCAGCTGAGCTTGGTGGAGCATTGTAAAGCAACATGGTCTTGGCTGTAGGAGCTGAATCCCCTAGACAGAGGCCAAGTGAAGGGTCAGGAGGGATGTGGTCTCTTGTTTCTTGTGCCTGACATAGTGGCAGCATCTGTCTAGACCAGTGGGCAAGGGCAGCTGGATTCAGATGAGTGCCCAGCCCAGAGCTGGGTGATGAGGAGGGTACCCTGGGCCTGATAATCCCAGGGAGCATCAGGCTTGCAAAGATTCCAGGGAACTGGTTTGAGTGGAAAGTCCTTTATACTGGAAGAAACAACAAGGGTGGTGAGAAAGCCTCGCTGCTTCTGGCAACAGAGTGCCTGCTGTCCCCTGGTACACAGACTAGAGGTTGGCTAACGATGATGGCCTGGCAAAGGTTGGGACTGTGGGGATGATGCTGCTGAGCCAGGCTGGGGAAGCTCCTGGCAGCAGGAGGCAGTGCAATGCTGCTAGTGCTCCAGAGGCTCCCTGGGCCAGCAAGGCATATCCTCATGCTAGTGGCAGTAGGGGGAGAGAGGAGGGATACATGTTTTCCATTCCCCACTGGGGCATTGGTGGCATCCAGGGGAGATGGGTATGAGCAGACATCTGAGGAAGGATGGTGGGCCTGCTGGACACTTGTTTACCTCCTCAGTGTAAAGGACACTCCCCCATCATGACTTTGGGGATTTAGGCTTCACATGGCACATCCCTGTGTGTAATAAGGAAGGAGAAGGCTGTGCGTGCTGTGCTCTGGTCTATTCTGATCCTCCATTCCGTGAGACTCTTCCAGCTGAAGTAGGGAGATGGGATGGACATAATTAAAGTGATGTCTGCTTCCTCAGCCCAATGCCAGCAGTCCAGCTTTTCCCTTTGACCAGCCACCTCCTCTAGCCTGAGGCAGGCATTAGGTTCCACCCACCAGACCAAACATGGATGGTGTGTCCTGAAGCTGTGCAGCCCAATGACCTGCAGTCAGCTGCCCTTGGGTTGTTCAGTCTCTTGTCTATTCATCCACCTCTTCTTCCCCCCCCCTCCCTTTCTCCCTCTCTTCACTGATTATTTAATCAAATCTTTGAATGTGATTATTGAATTCCTGCCTTGGTGGCTGGAGCTTTTGGTCCACTGGTAGACATTTGTGCATATAATTACAGTAAAGTTCTATGAGAGTCATGACCTGGGAAGAGTGGGATGCTGGCAGGTATCACAGGTGTCTTCCTCTGGGTATGGGGAGTAGGTTTTACAAGAAGTCCACCTTCCCTAGAAACAGTGTCCATTTTTCTGTTCTGCTCTGTAGAAAAAGTATGTGGGGTGGAGGAGCAGGAGGTCAAGGGTGACTCCCAGGTGTCTGACCTGCTGTTAATGAGTGGGGTGTGTCCTGTCACTGTCCTCCTGTCCCTTCTTGGTTAAAAGTAAAGAACATTCAGTAACCTCCTCTGTTTAGCAGCAGTGCTCACTCTCTTCCATCCATGTGGAGTGCATTAACTTTTTAGGTGCAAAAACCCTAAGTGAATTTTAAGCATCTCAGGGGTGAGTTCTATGCTTAGTCATCTTTTTACCACTTCTCACCTGTGGTTGGTTTGTGCTCATTAAATCTATTGATTCAAAAATGGTGACATTATCTTCTCTGTGTGAGATTTGCAAATGGTCCATCCATAGATTAAAAGTGAAGAGAGTTGTATGGTATGCATGATTGTTGTTTAAAATTTTGAAATAAAAAAATGAAGAGTCAAGGCAGTTTTGAAATAGGATTTCTTCATCCTTGACACCTACTGGATTCTCATGCCAGAAGATTTTTTACCATCAACCTTTTTTAGAGGACTGGATCATTAGCTTTGACCATGCCCATCTCTTAGATCTTCTCAAAGAACCTGTACCTCTTGGGGCACATCCCTGGAGAAACATGGGACAGCAGCAAGGCCACTGGAGGTGGCAGGGTCACACCAAAACTTGATTCTGCCAGAACTCATTTTAGATCTTGAGGAAACCACCAAGCAGATCCGGGCCTCAGCTTCTTGGTTTCATTCTCTCTGTCCCCATTTTTTCTCCCTTCCCCAGTGGTTGGGATGAGAGTGGTGACCTTGTGTAGTGAGTAGAAACCCAGAGCCTTTGCTTTTTCATTTGTTAAAGAGGTGTGTGTGTGTGTGTGTGTGTGTGTGTGTGAGTCAGAGAGACCTATACAAAGATGAGAATTAATCTGGACCTGGTATGAGAAAAGTGGCACGCTGAAGGCAAATGATAGACATGAGAAGTGGGAGAGAAAAGAGAAACTGTTATAATGTTTTCTGACTGTGCAGATGCAATATTATCTTTTGTATGATCTGACTATCATTTACAGCTCTGAAATTAAAATGAATCATATTAAAATATAACAAAATAAGAAAAAATAAATAAAACACCTAATATATATGAAAATATATTGACTTGAAGCAAAATAAAAAGAACATTGAAACCCTGAAATAAATCATATAAATTATAAGAGCCAAATAAAATTCAATACCAATTATTTTAAGATACAGAAATTTTTAAATTACAGGAACTAATATGTATAAATATTTAAAAATAAGGTAATTCAGAAATGAAATAGAGTTTAAAACATATAAATGAAAATGTCCTTAAAGATAATTGATTATGAAAATTATACACATTTATACGCATTTAGATGAATGAGGCAAGATCCAACCTTCCTTGGTCTGAAGATGGAGAAAGGGGATATGAGCCAATGAATGCAAAGAATGAATCTCTGGGAGTTAACAGGGGCAAGAAAACATATTTTCCCCTAGAGACTCCAGAAGGAGAGAGTCCCTATGGACCCCTTGCTTTTAGCCCAGTGAAACTAATTTAGAATTCTGACTGCCAGAACACTGATAATAAATGGGAGTTGTATACTATTGTGGTTAGGTTTTACTGCAGTCATTAAAAAAAAAAAACAACTAATAGTGTTTATTGAATGTCAATGTGTGCCAAATCCCCCTGCTCTCTCCTCAAATTTGGAGTTTCCCTACAGGAAATGTAAGCCATATCGTTCATGACAATCTCAATCCTTCCACATCAGCAGAGCCAAGGTACACATATATGTGAATTAAAATAACCTCCGTGTTGATTCCATTGCATGCTCCTGGGATTCAATGACTGACAATCATGCAGGTAACACATGTTGCTGCCTTCCTCAAGGAAACGTTTATCACATCTTTCACATATGTAAAATAAATTCAACTTATTTCAACATCTCCCAAAATTTCAACTAATGACACTATCAACTGAAACCTCAAATCTCATCTAAATCTCGTCATTGGGAAGAGTGGTCTTGTGGTTTTGGAGATCCACAAAGTTGGCATATTTCTATGTGGAGCCAGAATTATCTCCAGATTATTACTAATAAACAATTATTATGGTGAGAGACACTCTTTCCCATATATGTGCTGATAGCTTACCAAGAAGATATAATATCACTAAATGTTCATTAGCCAAATCATTACCCAATGATTACTATGGGAAGAGACACACCTCCCCATTCATATACTGACAGTTCACCAAAAAGATATGAATACTAAATGTATATTAACCAAAAATATTGCTTTGATGTATAGAAAGAAAGCTTATTGTGTTACAATAATATTCAAATGTATAAGCATAGTTAGAAAT
>JAKSZT010054553.1:734568-745140 GCA_026826555.1 Tolypeutes matacus
TGATCCAGATAAGTTTCCTGTCTCTGGGGTTTCTCAGGGAAGAGGATTTTGGCAATCCCATTCCTGGGGTCTCACTTTTCTGTGTTTACTTTTTCCAGGTCATGAAACTTTACTGAAAGATCTGATAAAGGAGTTATATGCAGCCAAGGAACAAGGAGCTTTGGAAATATATTCAATGTGACTTTACGTTCATGGATATATGTATATATATATATATATTAGACATTACATTGTAATTTTCACTCTCTCCCACTCAATTCTGTAGGTTATCACAAGATATTTAATGGCTTCTATCTGTCATTGCAATGTCATTCAGAACAAGTTCAAGCCCGCAAAATGCCCCCATACTGTATCTCATTTTCCCTCTCCCTGACTTCAGCACCTCCAATGGCCACTGTCTCCACATCATTGATATAATTTCTTCTATTGCAAGAATCACAATGCCTGTAGTTGAATACCAGTAAGTCTACTCTAGTCAATATTTTATTTCCCAATTCTGAAGATTCTGGGATGGTGATGCCCTCTCCACCTCTAATTGAAAGGGGGCTGATGGATGGGACTCTCTTGTTTGCTGTTGTACACTCTCTCAGTTCCTTGGTGTGGTGGTTGTCCTTCCTCACCTTATTTGGTAGTTGTCCTGAATGAGTCCAATGAACTGGAAAGTAGGTGTAGCAACTCTGTTGAGGCTCAGGGCCCAGCTGGCACAAGGACAGCCTAGAGATTAAAGTCTTTTGGATTTACAACTACCAACACCAGCACTAACTATAAGTTCAAATAAAAGGGACAGAAGAGACATGTGTAGAGAAGTTTTATCTAAGTCCAACTCTGTCACATTCAAGAGCACAAACTCCAAAGTAGGGCCCACTGGCAAGACACCAAAATCCAGAGCTATCTGCCATGACCATAGTACCTGGGTGTCTCCAGAGCCCTCAGGAGCCCCACTATTTGGGTTAGTATCTACTTTGGCTGACTATGAGATCCTGCCCAGACATGCATAAGCAGTACCTTTCTGATGACCTCTTGACTCACTTTGAAGTCTCTTAGCCATATACACAGATTTATCTTTAACTTTCCCTCTTTTTATTCAAGGTCTTTTTCCAGTTGTATCACCAGCTGGTGCTTGGTGGTAATCCCTTTGTACCAGAGAGGCTGATCCCCGGGAATCATGACCCTTACTGGGGGAATGGTAATGCATTTGTATGCTGAGTTTGACTTAGAGAAAGGCCACATTTGAGCAAGAAGGCTTCAGGAGGTAACTCTTAGGCACTCTACAACACTAGGCTAAGTGGCAAATTCAAGAGCAAAAGCCTCATAAGCATAATCATCAATTTGTTATTTTAAATGATAATATATAACCACAATAAAATATAACACATTGACTTTTTTTAGTATTCTGCCAGTCATAAAACTAATATTAGATTCACTGGTACAAAAGCAAGGGGTCCACAGGGACACTCTCCCTCTGGTATCTCTAGGGGAAAATATGTTTTCTTGCCTTTACTAACTTCCAGAGATCCATTCCTTGCATTCCTTAGCTCATGCCCCCTTTCTCCATGTTCAAACCTCGAAAAGTAGAATCTTGCTTCACTCATCAAGTTGTCACTTTTTCTCAAATGGTATTTTCCCCAGAACCTTTCTCAAAGGGAAATTGGGTTTACATTAAGGCTAATCTGGATACTACAGCATAATATTCCCACATCAAAATCCTTACAGTAATCAAATCCTACAGGTTCCCTTTATTATGAAAGGTAATATTCAGGTTTCCAAGGATTAGGACCTGGATATCTCTGGGGACATTATTCATCTACCAGTCTAACCTCAGACCCCAAAGGATTCATGTGGATCCTACAAACAATATAAATTCACTTCATCGCAACATCCTAAAAATTCCCATCTAAATGTTATCTGAATAATAGTTACCAATATCACCATCCAAAACATCCTAATCCTCTATGGGTTACTGTCTGAATTTGATCTATCCTGGGATGAAATACCCTTTTATATGTAGACCTGAGAAACTAGAAATCAACTTATCTGCTCCCAAAATACAATGGTGTCCCAGGGGTCTCTATAGTTCAGTGAAGCTGTCAGTCCCCAGAAAGAAAGAGAATTGATGGTACAAATACAATCTCTGAAATTATGTGGACTCCACATCAGTAGGGAAACATCTGTCTTCTCCTTCTCCCTTGTCTATGAGTAAAACATTCTTTGATGAGCTTACCATATTCTTCATCCAAACAGCCTACTCCAAAAAAGCTCAGAGGATGTTGGGACAGAACATATGGTACAGAGTGCCAGGTCCCATAGACTGCTGATCCAGGTCAATATCAAAGCTCAGAACTTGGGAGCTGCATGACCTTGGATGCTTCATTGGACCCTCCCCAGGTGGTTTCCCACTGTAATGGCCTTGTGAATACCCACCACTTGGCCATAATGGGAACAAAATTGGATGATTACCTTCCGAGCAGAATTTTTAGTTTTATTTTTACAGTGATGTTACAACATCATTTCTAACTGAATACTGTAGGAGTAGGAGTGAGCACCTACTCCATCCAGATCTTCCCTGGGATCCAGCCTATAAAGGAGGTCATGTGGGCCCTTACCTCTCCTAGCACCTCTTCTACATCCAGGATTCCCTGTGCTCTTCTGGAATGGTGTTCTTAAGTCATACATATTTAGAGCATTGGCCCTCTTACATTAAAATAATTAAATGAATCCAAATGTCTATGAAAACTGAATGGGAGAGGAAAGAAATTAAAAGTCATGTTTACAGCATATGTTGGTATACAACATTTTTTTCTTCAGTATTTAACAGAGTTCCAAAACTCATATCCTCAGTCTTATAAATGTAAAGTAATACTAATGTCACAGTTGAAACTCAGTGAGGACAGTGATGAACCTATCAATCATTCCAAAATCTCTATTGATAACTCCTCATAGATCGTAATAGTATAGTCTTATGTCTATCACATTTTTATATTCATATCTCTAAGTCATCAAATACAATCCAGAAGACCTGCAACAACTGCTTGGAAACCTTACACCTAATGAACATCCTGGATTCCCAGAACACTCAATGAAATCCATGTCATGTCTCTTCAGCCCAAGATTGGAGGAAACCTGACCTTGACAAACAGCCCCCTCCACACCAGTTTATGCTGCATCTGCAAATCCAGGTAGACATCATGCAGAGCAACTAGGTCCAACAGTCCACTGAATAGGTGAATCTTTCAGTCAAAGTCCAGTAATAAGTAAAGAAATTTAGCTTGACTCCCTCTTGGGGAAAAGGCCAGGTTGTTAGCAAAGAAACAAAGTTCCAGACTCACTGTGCCTGACATTTATTCTCCTCATTTCTCTCTGGACAATTCAGCACTTTCTCCAATGATAATAACTCAGAAAGAACTCCCAGGGTTCCTAACAGCAGATGAAGATCTGATCACCCCATGAGGCACCTGCTCCCAGTGAGAAATAGTAACTTTTCCCAGTGCATCTGGCTATCTCTCCTATCAGGACCAGCGTGCTGTGCCTTTGGATCATCAAGAGTCTAAATAAGTACTGGAGCCCTGTCCATGGTGAAGAGAATCTGATGAAGAAACTAGACAATGCAACTATAGCAATGCTAGCTGGTATCTTTCTGGTCTCTTCCCCTGATGTCATGAGGCTCTACACTGTGGTGCAGATCTAAGCCTGGGGACCAAGAATTCTGAATGGCTTGAGAGATGAGTGAAATACCAGCTAACAATTTGAAAAGAAAAAAAGTAGGGTCTTTAATTTTTAAATCATATAAAATAATTCTATGATAAAATAACCTGTTCTTATGGTGACTAAACAATCATGCAATTTCCAATATATATCATCACAGTCAGGATAGAAAAATGATTCCAGAAAATTAACTGCACATGGTCAGAGTATTAGTTGAATTAAACTGTGTTCATTCTTCCATTCTAATCAAAAGAACAATACAAAGAAACCTAACTTATATGGCATGTGATGTGAGTATATATACCATAAATTACCATATAATATAATATAAAATGATATGATAGGATAGGATTTGATATAGTTATATATAATAGCATTACAGCTATATTTTCTAAGTTAAAACTTGGAAATATCATAGCATTTCTTAGAATTGATGTAGTGTTGAACCCAAGGGTTAAATGATTTAAAGCAAGAAAAGGAAACCCTATCTCATTACAAGAATCCCCTCCATCCCCATATCTCCTTTGAAACTGAGCCTGGAGTTGGTCCTTCTCTGAGTGATACCCAAGTGCTCCCTGCAGCCCAGGTCCCTCCTGCTTGTGTCTGGGCTCACCTTGTGTCTCTTGCACGGTAATACACAGAGATGACTTTAGCCATCATGGAGTTCAGTTTCACCAAAAACTGGTTCTAAAACATGTCTCTGGAGGTGGAGAGTCTGCTCTTGAAGAATGGTGCATAACCAGTATCCACACTATAGCATATTGACAACAATTGCAACCCCTTCCTTGGTGTCTGATGGATCTAATCCTAGAAGTAACCACTGCTTAAGATGGAGAATCCAGAGACAGTTCGGGTGAGGGACAGGGCCTGGGAAGGCTTCACTTGTCCTGGGCCTGACTCCAGTTTTTGTACCTGGGACAGGACCCTTGGTAAGAAAGAGAACCACATTGAGTCACGTATTCAGAGACATCATCCCCATTACCTTCATTACTGAGACACTCACCTCTGGGTGCTGCCTCCAGAAAGAGGAATGACCACAAAGCTTTCATGTTGCTGTGAATGAGACCCATGACATGCAAATAATCTTTTCCTGGTTGAGGAGGATCATGAGTCTGTATGTGCTGAGTTTACCTGTTGGCTTAAGTGGCAATTTTCATGTGGGGGTACCATTAATTGAAAGGTAAAAATGTCCAGGGGAGTTTCCTCTATCTGGGTCTTCATTTGGATGAGGATGCTGGCTGAGACCTAGGTCAATAGTCTCATCCCTGGGGTTTCACTTTACCCAGTACAGGGCTGTCTTTTCATAGGCCATGAAACTTGCTGAAGGAGCTGATAAGGGAACTAAATGAAGTGAAGGAACAAGGATGACTGGAAATATGGTCAATATGTCTCTACTCTCATGGATATATGTATTTGTAAAATACCCAACACAAATACAGTGCCCTTTAATCTGCTAGATAAAGATTCCGATCCATTTATTGTCTCCATTAGCTGTTAATTATTAGGTATTCTAAAGTTGTGATGCAGCAAATACAAGTAAAAATGCATTGGATTAGACAAACTGGGTTCAAAAAAATATGTGCCATAATTCAGAATGTCTTTGACTAAAAACTTGCATGAAGTTTTCTTAATCTGAAAGCACTTTTGCACAATGTGTAGTCAATAATTACTAAAGAGTTGAAATATTTGTCAATATCACATGCAGCTTATTTTAGCAGAGACTAAAGATTACTGCTTAGATAATTACCGGTAGCAGACATGTAAACCTGTTTATTTCCAGTATACAGCTGAGTATGCAAGGACATCATGTACCTCAGTATTTTCTTGTTTGGGGGGAACTTTAAGGAACATAATTCCTCCTTTAACCTATAAGCAGACAGCTCGAGGAAGGTCCTCAGATCACCAATATGTTGGCTCAGTGTTATTGTTTGAAATCTGTCTCCCCAAAAGACATGTTTAAATCCTAACCCTCATCCTGGGGAAGTAACCTTATATGGAAATATGGTGTTTGAAATGTGTTAATTAAGCTGAGGTTTACTGGATTAGATGGGACCCTTATCCAATATGACTAGTATCCTTATAAAAAGATAAGAATTAGACACAGGCAGAGAGAATTGCAGTGGGTGCCACATGTTGACTGTGTTTGGAATTGAAACCCAAGGATTTCAGGCAAAACAACAGTTGTTAGGGAGAGGACAGGAAGGATTCTCCTCTAGAGACTTGAGAATTATAGCCCCCAGAATTGCAAGACAATATGTTTTTTATAATTTAGTCATCAAATTTTTAAATTTTATTACAAGAGCCCTAGGAATCCATGGATCCCAGAGATGTTCAAATTCTGCTTTCCATGTAAATTCCAGAGAATTTTGGGTTCTGTGAAAATGGTTTCCACCACATTGTGGAAATAACTTGTATATCCTTGGCAATAAATCCACACAGTAGTGAATGGTTTGCAGAAGTTCACAATGGCTAGAGGGAAATTCCTTGTCCAGAAATCAGCCCCTTGAAAATGATCTGAGAGTTGTCTTCCTGAGGCTTGTGTTTCTGAATCTGGAATCATGGCTGAGATCCTAGAAGTGAGTAGAAAGCCCAGCACAGCTCAATCCTTTCCTACCATGTGACCCTGAGGATGTGGCTTCACCCCTATGAGCTTCAATCTATAAAACTGAAATTTAGTAAAACAGCAGAAATTTTACTTGTGAATTTTAGAGTAGGTGCCTATATCTTTATGCTGTTATCATCCCTGTTATTAAAAACATAGCAATTATCATAAGATCAAAATGTTTCCCAAAAATCTGAACCCATAGAATTAATAAACCAATCTTGTCTTCTAGGTCTTCACTTTAAAGGGAAATATACACCCTAGAAACACCCCTTTTAAATGTACTTCCCAATGCCTTACTGAGTTAGGCAAATGCTTGCATAAGAGTATAATATTATTAGCCAAATGACAGACCCAGTTAAATTCTTATTTTAGACTGTGTTTTGGAAAAGGAAATCCCAGACCCTGAGGGAAAGAAGGAAGCCTCTCCTAGGAGCTCTCTGCACCTGTTCTGGGGTTGGGCCCTGTGTCCATGGGTACAGAGCACCCCTTTCTGCCCAGCTCCCACCCTGCAGGGAGGTTTTGAGGGATTGCTACTGAGTGCCAACTTGCAATGTGGCTGGAGAAAGACTTCAAATAAAAGGGGGAAAAGGTTAAGACAAATTAGTTCATATGGCTGAGATTTCAAAGTGAGTCAGGAGGTCATCCCAGAGGTAATGCTTATGCACATCTCAATAGGATCTCATAGACTTCGAAAGTAGATATCACCTCAAATAGAGGGGCTCCTGAGGGATCTGGAGACTCCCAGGTCCTATGTCACAGCAGATAGCACTGCAGTTTTGTGCCTTGCCAGTGGGCCCTACTTTGGAGTTTGTGCTCCTGGAAGTGATAGAGTTGGACTCAAATATGTCTTCCTGCACATGGTTCATCTGTCCTTTCTCTTCAAACCTGTAATTCGTGTTGGAGTTTGTAAGTGTACATTCAGAGACTGGAGCCTTTGGGCTGTCCATGTGCCAGCTGGGCCCAGAATCTCAGTGGAGCTGCAACTCCTACTCTACATCTCAATGGACTCACCCAGGACACCTGGTGGGGAGATGATGATGGACAATGGCCATCCCTGGGAATGGAGAGAGTCTGCAGCTGCAGGCAAGATAGTTCCCATCCATCTTATTCATGGGATATAAGCCACCTCTCAAATGGAGGTAGAGTGGACATCAGCATCCCAGACTCCTTAGGATTGGGGGAAGAGCTATGGACTAGAGTAGACTTACTGGTATTCTATTATAGACACATTGTGATTTAAGCAATGGAAGAAATTACAACATTGATGTGGATCCAGTGGCCACTGGAGGCTCTGGGGGCAGGGAAAGGGAAAAGCAGTTGTAATACAGGGGCTTTTGGGGACTTAGGAATTGTGAGTGACATTGCAATGACAGATATATGCTATTTTACATCATTGTATAACATGCAGAAGTGTGTGGGAGAGAGTGTGGTCTACAATGTGAACTATGGTCCATGCTTAATTGCAAAGCCTCAGGATGTGTTTATCCATTAGAGTTGATATGCCACACTATTGAAGGATGTTTATGTGGGAGGTTGTGGGAGGCATGGGAGGTGGGGCATATGGGAATCCCTATAATTTTTGCATAACATTTATGTAATTTAAGTTATTTTATAAAAAATAAAATAATTTTATAATTTAAAAAAACTTTAAAAAAAGATAGGAGTGGAAATCATTGAAACAGAACATATAGCATAAATTAACAAATAGACATAGTTAATGACAATTGAAATAGTCAAACTACTTTCTAGAATGATCAACAAAATAGAACAGACACAAATTATCAATATTGTGATTGCAAAAAATAATATCATAGTAGATCCTACAGACATGAAAAAAAAGATATTACATAAAATGTATGCCAAAAGACTAAAGAGTTAAATGGAATGCATTAACTCTGCAGAAGTCACTCTGTACAAATGCTCATTCACAATAACAGATGTCAATATTTCCTTATTTATTAAATAACTGAATTCTCCATAAAGAAAATTCTCACAAAATAAAAATTCTAGGCCTCATTGGCTAACTTGGTAAATACATACCTTTTTGGAAAAAAAATACTATCAAGTCTTACAAGAAATCTATCTGAAATCACAAAATGTGGGAAGATGACCCAGCAATTTCATGAGGACTGAATATTCCTATTAATAGACATGATAAAGTCACTTTGAAAAAGAAAATTATATTCCAATATTCCACATAAATATACTAGAGAAAATTGACACTATACTAGCAAATTAAATCAGGCAACATATAAACATATATTAAATCATGATCAGATCTCCATTGCCTCCCTCCCAGGCTTGCTCAGGCCCCCGCAGTGCACCCCACCCTGTTCAAGCAGCAACATCCTCAGCAGGTTCTGCTCCCTGTGATTTGTGGCAGGAGAGTCTCCATAGCCCACCAGGTATGGCTTCTATCCAGGGGTGATTTGTAACTCCCACCCTACTCTCAGACCCTGGTGTTCACTAGCACAGCAGGATGCACACTTGTGTTCTCATGACTAAGAGGTTCAGCTGCAAATGCACCTGGCTCTGCAGGGTCTCTGGTGAGGCTATAGAGAGACATGAGAGCTGGTTGGTGAATGATGTTCCCACCACTGACAGTCCATCCTACATATTCCAGCCTCTCCTCAGAAAGTTGGATTTCAGAATATACAAGGGACAAGGTCTAGTTATCTCCCAGGTGATGCTAGTGTCCTAGAAGGGCATCCCTGCCCCTGGGCTGGATTCCAGGAAATTTACCTGTGTCCTCACTGCCAGGAGCAGAAACTCTCACTCCCTAAACAGTAGATACACAAATGAGAAAACTATTTCCCAGCAGAGGAGATGGGAGGGTGCAGGCAGATGGGTATGTCCTCAGTGTTCCAGGATACCCTGCAATGTAAGATCCATGTAAACATCTGAGAGTCATTATTTGCCATAGGAAGACATCACACCACCTCTGCATGTTGAAACCTGTGTTTGTGCACAGAGGTTTAAGTTTGTGGATTATTTTTACCTGATGAGCTTGCCTTCTTCACAGAATACTACAAGTGTAGAGCTTGACATTGTATATATATGAAATTATTGATAATTTTTGGGTAAAAATACATAGGTAAATATTGATTTATACATCCAGGAAAATTTAAAATAAAAGAAACACCTTAATTATGTATAAATGGTATCACAGATGCTCTCTGAATAAATGAAAAATAAATAAGCATTGTGAACCTGCTATTTTTATCTTATACTGTTTCTCCTAATATTTATATTGCAAACCTGTGTGTTGTGTGTGTGACATAATAAAATCTACCATGTAAAAGCATCAATACACAAACATCTCCCACAAGTGTGGCCCACCACCCTCAATGAATTTACACATCCTGGAGCCTTGCCACCAACCATAGACCACAGTTCACACCATAGACCACACTCTCTCACACTCAGTTCTGAGTGGTGTGTGCTGATTTAAACTGGAGATGTTTGTGTGGGATGTGGTGGGAGGTGTGGGAGGTGGGCAACATGGGAATCCCAGTGGGTTCCGTGTAATATTTTGGTAATCTAAGCACCTCTTAAAATATATGTATATATATATATAAATAACATTTTTGTAAGCAAATACACATATACGCATATATATTTATATATCATTTTGCAAATATTTGTATGTATTGTGAGAATTTTGATTTTTACCCACAATAAGAATAAATAAAAAATTAAAAAAAAAAAAAGCATCAATACATATCAGAGACTTAACAGAAGCTCAAGGGCCTGGTCCTTGATGTCACAATGCATGGAAAGATAGAACTGAAGAATCTGGACACTGCCCCTGAGGCCAAGCCAGGTTTTCCCTCTTCTTCCTTCCACATGAGGATATAATCTCCACCTTGTGGTAGGGGAGGGCTGCTTTTCACGGACATTCTAAGGAAATTGTCTGAAGTTCAGAGAATTAACTTCATAAGGTCAGTTGGAAGCAAGTGTTGATTAAACTTGCAGGCAAATCTAAAAGAATGTGCAGAGGAAAAATGAAAATGATATAAATGCATGTAATGACATTAAAATATAATGTAAACTATAATTCATAGTTAGTATCAAAGCTTTAATATGTGTTCCTCAATTGTAACAAGTGTACCACACTAATGAAGGATGTTCTTAATGTGGGAAAGTGTGGGAGAGGGACGGAATGGGGAATATGGGAATTCCCTATATTTTTATGTAACATTTATGTAATCTAAAGCTTCTTTAAAAATAACAAAAATTAATTAAGTATATATGTAGATTAATAT
>JAKSZT010054553.1:762546-788214 GCA_026826555.1 Tolypeutes matacus
GTCTGCACCATGCATGGGTAATTACTTTACTCTGACTTGCTTGGCCAACCTGATTTACTGAATACCAATAACAAAAAATAAAATAAAATAAAAATTTAAAAAGTCCTAGCCACTACTGCCAAGACCTTAACAAAACTTTTTAAGTTTGTTGCTTGATGCTACTTAACACAGTCACTATTGAATGACTCTGGAGAATTTCACTGAAAGACCTAGCCACACTCATTCATCATTCACAGGGACATGGTTGGACAATAACAATCCCCATAAAATACAAGGATCATCAAATTCTGTCAAATACACAGACAACTTCTGGTCTCTGAGGGAAGAGAGATTCCTAATAATCACAAACACAAGCCTACCTCAGACACTGAGACACAACAAGCAACACCTATTAGGCTTATTCATGGTCCACTTCTTGGTCTCTCAACTATGTCTAGCCTTCTCCTCTGAATTATCTTCTATAACACCTTGGACAAGAAGGTGGACACAGTTCAGGCCTGCTAGACTGTGGTTCTCAACAAGATTTTCAATATTGGTGGTTGTGAAGTGAAGATGGTTTTCTCTTTCCTCCTCAGCATCCCCTCTTCCCATGCTTCTGCCCTCTGACCACAACTCTCTTTTTCCTGGAAACAGGTTCAGAGGGAGCCTCACTCCACACACACCCACGTAATCATACACACACACACACATATATATACATTAAATTGTATAATATGGATACATTTTATATATGAATATACACATTTATACCTTATATATTTATATTAAACTTAGAATATACATATATGTGTATATATCTGTATCAACTTGAGTATAAATACTAGAACAAATATATACATATATATTTCTGTACCCTTTTAAAGTTCCTTAAAAAGCATAAATTTTCTTATTTAATACACTTATAGAAGTTATGTAAAAACATTGTTCTGAGACTATTTCTCAAAGGAGGCTTTGGTAATAGAAAATTGTGTTAATCTCAGAAATTTCAGTATTCACATTACTTTCTGCTTATAACTTTTCTTACTGAGATTTATTGGAAGGCTGTTTACATTTTGTCTTCTGGAGCTTAATGGCAAAAAAGTAGATGTTTAAGGAAATCAGATACTATTTTTAAGTTAAGAAATATTTATATTTCCTTTATTGGTTATAGATTCGGTCACAAACTATCCACTTTGTCCTCCATATACCTGTGATCATCTCCGTCAGATGCAAATGTGAAAGGACTGCATTACCCAGAACTCTTTTATATCATTTCTAAACAAAGACAATTTTAACTAGCTTTCTCTGCTTGCTCAGTGCCATGAAAACTGAGAAACAGTGAGAGATCCACACTCATTGGGACCATGTGTGGTCATCAACTTACAAGGAATCTCATGGCATATACAACATCTAACATAATAAGAAACAGCATGCCCAACTTTCATCAATAGTCCCTCAATAAAGAGATGACTGTGTAGGCAGCATGATTTCAATACTACTTTGTCCAAAATTTCTCATCCTTTGGTTGAATAGAGAAAAGATAAGGTTAAATAGAGAAGGAATGCAGAGGTCAAAGTTAATTGGTGGCCTTTGATAAATATCCATTCCATGACTTGAATCCCATTGAACTTAAAATCATATGAATGGTTTCTTTTTTCCCTTTATTGGTCACATAGTTTAAAAGTTGTGAACAATTTCATGCAGTGAACCTTCAAATGATGTCTTGGTTTGCCAGGCTGCTGTGGAAAATACCACACAATTTGTTGGCTTAAATGATGGAAGTTTATTGTCTTACAGATTCAGATACCAGAAGGCTTGCTACTTCCAGTGTTGGTAGCATTCTGGGCTGTTTGTGGGCATCCTTCACATTCTGTGGCTCTTTACTCTTGTTTCTCTTTACCAGGAGATTGTCTCTTCTTTCTTTTCTGGATTAATGCTGACTTCCTTATTTTGATTAATTTTCTCTTTATAAGGAATCCTATACACCAGTGTAAGCACTACCAAGATCATTCAGGTGAGCTACATTTTTAACCTAAAATAACATCTTCAAAATATCCTATTTACAGTCTGATCACACCAACAGAAATGTGGATTACAATTAAGAACATGTCTAAACTGGGGGACATAATTCAATCTACCACAGTCCACTCTCTGTACCCTCATAACACATGCTCCTCCCACATGCAAAAAACATTCATCAAATCTCAATACCCAAAATCTTTATGTAATTTCAGATTACTATTAGGCTGCTTCAGTAACAACTCTAAGTCCAAAATCTCATCAAAATCAGTGTGGGTGTTGTCCATTGTGTAATGAAATTTCTCTCCATGTAATGGTCCTTTAAAACCTAGAAAACAGTCATGTTTTTTAATGATATAATTTTGGAACAGACATAGGATATATATTGGGAAAACAGTGCTCATGATCCACAAGCAAGTTTGAAATCCACCAAGTCAAACTCCAGTAGATCTCAAGGTACAAGAGCCACCTGTGATGTCATGCTTTGCCCTCCATGTCTGCAGGAGTAGCAGCCCTCAGTTGCAAGCCTTTTTGAAGAGGTCATGCTCTGGCTTACTCCCTGTCTGAACAGTGGAAATGCTATCACAATTGCTGCATGAAAATGGGGCTGTAGGCCCAACTTCTACAAACATAAGAGAAATAACTGAAATCTCCCTGGTCACATAGGCATAGATCCCACACTCCCAGAGTTTCTGGAAAATGGATGAACCCCTCCCTGAATATTGGGGCAGAAGTTCTGCCCTCTCCAAGCATAAGAGTGGGCCCACCATATCCACATACCCGATTGGGCCGTCTCTCTTGTTCCAAGGAGATCTTTTCAGTCCAGATCTCTGATTGCAGTATACTTCTTTTGTAGTTATTCTTCCTACAATTTATCCCTTCTCCCAGTTCAGGTTACCAGTGGTTCTGTACAAAATTTCACAGTAGTCTTCTTAGCTTTGCATAAAGTTTAGTGGGGATCAATCTATCAAACAAAAGGCCTTTCCAAATATTCTTCCTGGATAATCACATTTCTAATTCTCACTTTCACTGAAGTGGTTGATGGGTCCGTTTTCATCCATTCCTACCTTAGCAAAGAGTTTTTAAGCTAAACTTTATCATGGGCACTTTTCTTTGTGGATGCACTACCCAGAAGCACAGGAAGGGCCCTGAAAGAGCCATTCTGGCCCTAGACTCATAGCATGTTATCTAGATAAGCTGAGAATTTCCAAATTATTAACTGCTTGTTCTTTATTGCTAAAGAATTCAGTAGTCTACTTATACTTTAACTCTCACATTTTACTCTAATCTGCAAGGAGAAACCAGGTTGTATCTTCCACACTTACCTTGCAAACCTCCTCACCTAAAGATCCAATTTCATCACTTACATGTTTCACTTTCTTTTTTTTTTTTTTTTTTAAAGATTTTATTTATTTATTCATTTATCCCCCCCTTGCTGCTTGTGCTCGCGGGGTCAGCCAACCACGCCGTGCGGGTGGGCCTGCCCTCACCAGGAGGCCCCAGGAACCAAACCCGGGGCCTCCCATATGGTAAACGGGAGCCCCACTGATTGAGCCACAGCCGCTTCCCTACATGTTTCACTTTCTATCCAACACTAACTTGTAATTCAGCCATGTTCTCTGCTAATTTTAAACAAGACTTTCCTTTTCTCCAGATTCCAATAACATGTTATTTCATTTCTTTTTCTATTCAAAGAAATTTAACCATTTTCCCTCAAGTATATTTCAAATCATCTGGCTTCTACCCATTAAACAATTCCACATCCTTTCCTACATTTTTAGATATTTCTAATAGCAACACCCCATATCTGGTAACACAAACTCTCTTGGTTAGCCATGTTGTTATGACAAATACCACAGAGTGGCTTGACTTAAACAATGGGAATTTATTATCTCACACTTTCAGGGGCTATAAGCCTGCTTTCTCTCATGTTGGTAGTAATCTGGGTTAAATCTAGCAAATCTTGAGTTCTCCTGCTTCTCATTCCATGGCAATGCCCTTGCCTTTTGGCTCCTGGTTCCTGGTGACTTATTGCTTCTACCTTTTATTGCTATTTTAGTCCACCAGTAATCTGCATTAAGACCCAACTTCATTCAGAAAGGCCACTCATTAACTTAAAATAGCACTTTCACGAGACCCTATTTCCAATGGGCTTACACCCAAAAAATGTGGACTGAAATTACAAACATGTCTAAATTTGGGAACATAATTCCAAATATATAATATGGTAATATCAGATCAATGTCTGAGCTTATCAAATTTAAAAAGGGTTTGTTACATCAATATCAACAAATGTGTCTGGGGACATTAGCTCAAGGTGGCACAACTATTACTTACCTTGTATCCTAGAGTTGATGTCACAAATTAACATGAAATTGATGGTTTTAAAAACATAAATAGATTCCCTCACAGTTCTGGAATTTAGAATCCTGAAATCAATGTGTTGGCAAGGCAATACACCTTGTGAAATCTATACAGGAGAATCATTCCTTGCTCTTCATAAATGTTAGTGGTGTGTTGGAAATCCTTGTGGTTGATGGTTTTTAGCTGCATCCCTTCTATCAATTTCTGTATCCAAACATGCTTTCCTCTCCCTATGGTTGTCTGTGTACACTTTCTTAATTTAATAGGGGCAACAGTATTATTAGATTGAAAGCCAATCCTACATGTGTATGACCTCATTTTAACTTAATTTCATCTGCAATTATGCTATTTTCAAATAAGAACACATATGAATGTCATGTGGGATAGGACTTCAACATAACCAATATCAGCCTATTTTGTGGTTGGGTCCCCAAGTGCTATAGAATGAGATAAGTCGTTGAAAACCAGTATTTTATTTGGGAATTGATTCAAGGAGACATTGGGAATGTGTGGGCAAATGAATAGGCCATTGGAGGATTTCAGTTCAGCATGAGATAATAAGCATGTTAACAATTAGAACATCCCTGAGTTCAACTTACAGGGGATTCAGGAGGCAGTTTACAACCTGCTTCAGAGCAGTGGAAAACAGTACTGCTGAAATAAACATTCTAAATTGTGAATGTCTTCCTTATTATTAGTTCCACAGTAGATTACTCCTTCCTTCTGACTGCTACAGTACATGGGAATAACACATCCTCTGCCTGAGAGACCATCTGGTCTTATTACATTCTGCTTGCATGGTGAAGCTCTTGTTGGAAGGGAAAGGTGAGGAAATCCTCTGACCTACCAAATGGCCACTGTTATTGTCTACCATGATTTTACAAATGATTCATCATGGAGGTGTGAAATGTGCCCACTTGTTTGGTCAAACAAGCACTGAGCTAATTGTAATGCAAAGGCATTTCTAAGACTTTAATCTTCAGTGAATTTTGATTGCATCTATGGCTGATTACATCTACCATCAACTAAGGAGATTATCATCAACAAGAGTGTCATCTCATCCAATGAGTTGAAGACATTAAAAGGAGAACTGATGTCAGCATTCAGTGAGAGAATTCTCACCTCTACTTCAGATGCCAGCATCTCCTGGGGAATTCATTGAGGATTTTTATTGGTTCCTGGCTTGCAGACTTCCCTATGGAATTTGACTTGCTCATCCCCATGGTTGTGTAATGCAATTTTATAAAATCTCAAACTATTTACAGATATCTCCTGTCAGTTCAGTTTCCTTAGAGAACACTGATTAATACATCTTGGTACCAGGAGATGTTCTTGAAAAATAGAATCTTAAAAATGAGATATTTGAGTTAGTTCAGGGGTTTTTGAAACCAGCTCTCATCTGTGATTAGACTCAAAGGCACCAATGACTCTGTTTAGAATAATCAAGAGGTTACCTGAACATGGTTGTAGGCAGTAACCTTGAAGAGAAGTATTTGGACTTAACAGACATGGAGGAGATAAAATAAAAGGAAGTGGTATGTCATGGCTTGGAGAATGAAGAAGAATAAAGATGTCACCAATGATGTTTCCTACCCTGGCTCTGTTAAAAGTATAGATGGAGGAGAATTGCTCTGAGATGTAGAGATCCATGAGCCAAAGAGAAGTGGAAAATACACACCATTAAAACTGCATTCTAGAGACAGGAGGCAAGATGGTATTGGTTTAGGAGGGCCTCACTGACTCACTCTCTGTGGATGGCTGATTGGGGACAGGGTCCTGTCTGGGGGTCTGTGCTGTGGGCAGAGTTAGAAACTTGGGGACATCTATCTGAGGGAGCTTGATGGCATGGATATCTAGGAAGAGATTTATGAGTTTTAGTCCTGCCTGTGATGGTTAACACAGATGGTTAAGCACCACCCTCATGGAAAAAGGCTGGTTTGAGATGCGACTCCTGCCAGCAACCCAGTGAGAGGGAGCATTCTCTTAGAGTGGGAGGATTCTGGCAAAGGGTTGTGAGGGCTTTCTTTCTGTGGATTTGGCTGCCTGGAACCCCTTGCAGCTTTGGGGAACAAAATAGCTGCCTTGAATCAGCAGCAGGCAGAGGGGAGTGGCAAATCTGCTGAGGAAATTGATTTACCTAACTACCCAAGGATACGCACAAACACTTGCTGGCAAGTCGGTGAGAGGGAGCATTCTCTGAGAGAGGGAGGGTTCTGACAGAAGGTGGAGAGGGGTTTCTGTTCTGCAGATTTGGCTGCCTGGACCCCCTCATAGCTTTGGGGAGCAGATTAGCTAGCTTGAAGCAGTGCAAAGCTGAGCTTAGAGGCAAATCTACTGAGGAAGCCTGATTTACCCAGCAGCCCAGTGACACTGAGGCTTGGCCCCAGAGGGCGCAGAGTCAGCCAATTTTGTCAGTCTGCACTGACAAACATCAGAGCTTCAGCTCCCCTGGGGAGGCCAGGAAGAGGAAAGTGCTTGATTAGTTTCCAGCAGCCTAGTTAGGGTCCCCATGGTGAAGGGAGTGGTCTAGAAGAGGACTTCTTTTGGGTCCCTTATTTCACCAAAAAAAAAAAAAAAAAGAAGACAGTCATTTTAAAAGTAAAAAATGAATTTTTCTTTTTAATTTAGTTTAATAGCTAAAATCTGACTCAAAACCTGCAGATAGAACCTTGCAGGAAAATTGATTGATAAACACAAACAGGCTGAGAGGTTCCACAAGGGAAACGTTTGTTTGGTTTTCTCTATTTGTTGCCTCTTGCTTTCCTTTCCTCTTTCCTCCCACCCTTCTTTTGTCTTTCTTCCTTTTTTCTTTTTTTTTTTTTTTAATTAGGTACTGTTAGCTTGTCTCTTCTTTGCTCTGCTTCTTCTTCAGTGATTTCCCATTCTCTGTCTATGTTGATTTTTTCTCCCAATGCTATCTCTTTTCCTTCCTTCATCTTTCTGCCTTTGGCTTTCTGTTGTGGTTCTTACATACCATGATTTTTCATTAGCCCCAAACTTAAGGGTGTCAATTTCCATTCTATCTATTCTGTTTTCTTCTTTTTATATTAATATTAACTTTTCCCTTTCAGCCATTACTTTACTCTTTCTCTCCCTCCTCATCACTCTAGCCTTTTAAATCATTATATATGTATTCCTCTGTTTGGGGTCCCAGTCCATTGAAGGTACTCCACTTTGTTTCCTATAAATCTACACTGCCTACATGACTTAAATATTCATTTCACTAAGTCTTAGGTGGCCCTTCTTCTAACTTTTATCAATATTACTATTGCCCTTCTTCCTTTCTCACATCTTTCAATTCCTCTGGAACATTGCCTTCAAGGGAACATAGAAAGAAGCAAGGAAATAAAATAAGAAGAAAAAGTGTCAAAGAGAGAACTTAATAAACACACAGACCACCAGCTAAATAAAACTCTAGAGCAGAAAGAGAGGCTAATCAACTGAATAAACCCATCAAGATAAAATGATGACTGGAGGGCAACAAAAAATTATGAACCACACTGAGAAACAGAAAGACATGGACCAGTCCAATGAACAAACTAAAAACCCTGAAGAGATGGAGAACATTGGACAACTAATCAAAGCTTTCCAAACAAATAGCATGGACCAACTTAATGAAGTGAAGGAAGAGATTAAGGATATTAAGAAGACACTGGGGGAGGTGTGGGAGGTGGGCAACATTGGAATCCCAGTGGGTTCCGTGTAATATTTTAGGTAATCTAAGCACCTCTTAAAATATATGTGTATATATATATAAATAACATTTTTGTAAGCAAATACACATATATGCATATATATTTATATATCATTTTACAAATGTTTGTATGTACTGTGAGAATTTTGATTTTTACCCATAATAAAAAAAAAATAAAAAAAAAGAAGACACTGGGAGAACATACTGAAGAAACTGTAAACATACATAAAAAGATAACAGATATGCTGGTGATCAATGGCACAATCCAAGAAATCAAAAAGATGCTGGATTCACATAACAGCATATTTTAACAAGCAGAAGAAATAATTAGTGATGTGGAAGACAATATATCTGAAATCAAACAGATAGTAGTACACATAGGCAAAAAGATAGAAAAAATCCATCAGGGACTTAGGGATTTAACTGACAACACAAAATGCACAAACATACACATTATGGTCATCCCAGGACAAGAAGAGAAGGGAAAGGGAACAGAAGGGGTGTTGAAGGAAATAATGGCTGAAAATATCCCAACCCTGTTGAGAGAGATGGATGTGTAAATCCAGGAAGGACAGTGCACCCCAAGCAGTATAAATCCCAACAGGCCAACTCCAAGACAGATACTTGTCAAAATGTCCAATGCTTAAGACAAAGAGAAAATACTCAAGGCAGCAAGAGAAAAGAGAACCATCACATATAAGGGAAGCACAATAAGATTAAGTGCTGATTTCTCATCTGAAACCATGGAGGAAAGAAGACAGTGGGATGACATAGTCAAAGTAGTAAAAGAAAAACAAACTTTCACCCACAGATTCTCTATCCAAGAAAACTGGCATTCAGAAATGATGGAGAGTTTAAAATATTCACAGATAAACAGAAATTAAGAGAGTATGTCAATAAGAAACCTTCACTTCAAGAAATATTAAAGGAAATTCTACAAGTTGAAAAGAAAAAACAAGGTTCTTCCACCATAAGAAGGTGGAAGAACCACAAGGATTTCATCTTGTGGATGAGGTCCAAGTCCTGCCGGCAATATTCTGCTTGAGGAGGATCCTGAATTGAAGTTCTTGAGTGCTGTGCTTTCATCTGTTGGCCTAAGTCATGATTTGCATATGGGAGGTACCTACATATGCAAAGGTTAAATGATCCAGATAAGTTTCCTGTCTCTGGGGTTTCTCAGGAAAGAGGATATTGGCAATCCCATTCCTGGGGTCTCACTTTTCTGTGTTTACTTTTTCCTGGTCATGAAACTTTCCTGAAAGATATGATAAAGGAGCTATATGCAGCCAAGGAACAAGGAGCTTCGGAAATATATTCAATGTGACTTTACATTCATGGATATATATATATATTAAATACCCAATGCAAAAACGTGCTCCTCTAATCTGCACAATAAACATTTTACCTATTTATCCCCTCTGTTAGTTGTTATTTATTGGCTAATCTAATTAATTGTGGCAGCAGATAAATGTAAAAATACAATGAATTCACAAAATACTGGGTTTAATACAATATGTTCCATAATTTAAAAGACGTTTGGGGAAGCAGCTGTGGCTCAATCAGTAGGGCTCCTGTTTACCATATGGGAGGCCCCGGGTTTGGTTCCCGGGGCCTCCTGGTGAAGGCAACCCTGCCCGCAGGGCGTGGTTAGCTGACCCAGCGAGCACAAGCAGCAAGGGGGGGATAAATGAATAAATAAATAAAATCTTTAAAAAAAAATAAAAATAAAAAAAAAAATAAAAGACGTTTGTTGGATTCATTTAAAATGTGTGAACATTTCTTAATCCGAAAGTGCTTTTATACAATGTGTTATCAGGAATTATTGATTTTAATTTGTTTCTCAATCTTTCAGGCAGTTTATTTTTAGCAGTGTGGACATTTCTGCTTAGATGAAAATCCCTTCCAGGATTCTCCGACATTTCTTTATTCCTTGTTCACAGTTGAGTCTATGGGGACACCTTGTCCCACAGGAGGACCTTTAAGAAACACAATCCCTCTTTGAAGCTCACAAACAGGCAGCTGGAGGAAGTGCCTCAGCTCACTGATATGTTGGAAGAGTGTTATCTTTGAATTCTGTCTCTCAGAAAAACAGATCAAGTCCTAACCCCCTGGTCTTGTGAATGTGGCCTTTTTTAGACATACTGGAAAGATGACCTTTGAAAATATTTTTAGTTAAGATGAGGTTCATTGGATTAAATTGGGCTCTAATCCAATTTTACTGTTGTCCTTACACAAAGATAAGAATTGGACACAGAGAGAATCATGGAGGATGCCATATGATGACTGAATTAGGAATTGAAGTCCATGGATTTCAGGCAAAACCTCAGTAGTTAGAAGTAGGACAGGAAGGATTTCCCCCTACAGACTTGAGGTTTCTACCCTTTAGAATGTCAAGACAATATAATTGTATAATGTAACATCCTCCAACTTTTGATATTTTATTATAAGAGCCCTAGGAAATAATTCATAGATGCATTCATGGATCCCAGATATGTACAATTCTTTCTTTTCCTGTACATTACAAGGACTATTGGATTCTGTGAAAATGATTTCCTTAACATGGGTGAAAATAACTTGCAGATCTTTGGCAATATATCCATACAGTGAATGGTTTTAAGAAATTCACAATGGCTAGAGGACATCTCCTTGTCCAGGAATCAGGCTCTTTTGAAATTGAACTGAGAACTGCCCTCCAGAGACTTGTGCCACTGAATCCTGGGCTTGTGGTTGAGATCCTAGAAGTCAGTAAAGAGCCCAGCACAGCTCCATCCCCTCCTGCCCTGTGACCCTGAGGATGTAGCTTTATATCTATGAGGTTCAGTCTGATAAGACCTAAATTCAGAAACACAGCAGAAACTTGTGAATTTAATAATAGATGCCCATATCTGTATGCTGTTTACATCTTTGTTATTAGAAACACAGCAAGTATCATAAGGTCAGTGTGTTTCCCAAAATTCTGAACCCACAAAATTAATAAACCAAACTTGTCCTCTAGGTCCTCACTATTGAAGAAAATTTACCCCCTTGAAATACCACTTTTAAATGTTCTTCCCATTGCCTTATTGAGTTAGGCAAATGCTCTCAAAGGAGTAAATATTATTAACTAAATAGTCTTAGTTCAATTCTTATTTTAAACTGTGTTTTGGAAAAGGAAATCCTAGTCCCTGAGAGGAAGGGAGGAAGGCCCTCCTCAGAGCTCTCTATACCTGCTCTGGGGCTGGGCCCTGTGCTCCATGTATTCTGAGCACGCCCTGATGCCCAGCTCCTACCTTGCAGGTAGGCTCCTCCTAGGCTCACAGTGTTTTTCCCTCAAGAATCTCTGTCCAGGTTTACCTGCCTGGTCCCTTGGCATCAGATTGCTTTTTAGAGATCCCACACACTATTGATAACATCTCTTGACATATTGAAACATCCTTAGCAAAAAAGTTTACTCTGCAGGGAGACCAAATATGATTCTATGGAACACCCAGGGGCCCCTTCCCTGGAGGCCTGTAGATCCTTTGACACAGTACCACATACTGTGCAGCCAGAGTCTCTCAACATTTTTCTGGGTGTCTCACATGTCTTTTGAGCCTCTACTTGAAGGTCACATCTGGGAACTCCTGCACCTAGAGAATCATGGAGTTGAAAGCCCATTGGCATGTCTACCAATTCCATAAAATGTACACACTCATACCCACACATGCAGACTTACATACATGCTCACACACATACACAGGCATATACATATCTATTATTCAAATAATACATAAGCACACTCACAAGTACAGAGTCAGATATGTGTATACATGCATACACACTCACACTAGCACACAAATACACATCCATACACACTTGCACACCCAGTCACAGGAGTACATACATAGACATGTTGTACCTAACTTTTGAAGAAATGGGCCCAAATTTTCCTTTCTCCCGTGTCCAGCACATGGGTACTGCCCCAGTGCTAACCCTAAGCTTTTATATGTGACTTCCTTTGACAAACAAAATGAAAGCAAACATGAGAAATATGAGACTTGGGCATTATGTACATGTTGGGTTTGCCTTATCCTGCAATGCCTGGGAGCCCTGCAGATTCCCCCTGTAAGAGGAGCCATGTTGCTTGCCAGAGGTCAGGAGCACATGGCTGATCCATACATAGTCAGGGCAGCCAACTTGCCCCACCCTGAAAGAATGGATATACAGCCCAGCAGTTTGCTGTTCTCAGTGAATGCAAAGACCCAAAGGCAAAGCTGGAGAGCACATTTGGCTGCACATCTCTCCCAGGAGCAAAAGCAGGAGGCCTAGAAGAGTGATGGCAGCAGGTCAGAATCCTTGTGGGCCAGTATCTGTGATGAGTCTCCTGGTCTTCCCCTCTTGGATGAGTTGTTTCTTGTGTGATGGTGTCCCTCTCCTGCCACAGAAGTATGGATCATGTGGGAGAAAACATGACTTTTGTTCACATATCTCCAAAATAGAAGGATTTCATTAAAAGTATATAGGATTGCAATGGAAATAATTAATAAAATATTTAACTAAATGGAAATTCATACCACAAATCAATAGGAGGTATTTTGAAGTCATATTTAAGATAAAGAATTTATATCTAAAATAAACTGCATTTTCCCCTAAAAAAAGAAGATAAAATAATTTTTAAATACTTAAAAATAATTTCAATGTTCATTTCATGAAATAATATTTATGAATTCTTTTTTTAAACTTTATTTTTATTCTTATTTTTAAATAACTTTATTTTTAAAGAAGTTTAAATATTTTACTTGCAGTTGTAAATACCCTTTGGTTTCTGGGATGGGAGCTGTCCATCATTATCACTTTGTTATATGTCTTGTGTGTTGGCTGCAACTCTGCTGAGTTTCAGGGTTCAAATGGCATATGAACAGACTGAAGATTTACATCTCTGGGACAAATATTTAATAGGCATACTGCTGTTTATAGGTTCAAAAAAAAAGGATAGAAGAATGATGTGTACGGAAATTATAAATGGGTCTAAATCTCTTACATTGAGGAAACAGGTTACCATATGTTCCAAGGTAAGGCCCACTGATGAGGTGCTGATTTCATGGGATTGTGTGCCTTGCCTATAGTACCTATGAACAACCACTTCACACTCACCAATATGGCTATGGTGAAATAGAAAAGAGTTGATAAGAATCACTGGGAAAGTTGTGGATAATAATTGATAAAAATGATACACTAAACTATTTTGTTCAGGATGTAAATAGATTACATTATAGACAAACTTACATATTTTAGTTATCATATTATTAATAAAAGAAATACATAGTATCAATTACAACATACTCCAATATAGAAGGCAAAAAATGGAAATCAAAATGAAGAAAAATAAGTAGGAGGAAGAAAATAGCAAATATGGGAGTGGGAATAAATTAAATGGAACATATAGGATGAATTAATAAAGACAAGAGATAATTTAATGACAATGCAAATTGGCAAACTATTTTCTAAATTGATCAAGAAATTTGAAAGAACTCAAATTAGCAATATTCTGATTGAAAGAAAACTATTAGAGTAGATTACAATTTTTGTAGAATTGAGATGAGTTATTCAGTTCTATGTAAAATTTTTATTGCAATTTATTAATGTGTGGCAAAATGCTTGATAGTCAAAGAGAAATATATAATTAATTTAGTTAAAACACAAAAATTGAGGATATATTGCATCATCAGTTAGAACAAATGTGTATGCTTTAAAGGACTGTATAAGGTTGACTGTGTTTGTCTTCTTGGAGTTCAAGGATGTCAACTTGTTTAATAAGGTTTTTCAAGTCTTTTACACTCATTGATTTATCTTTTGATTACTTTGTGAACATTAATGAACTTTCTAGCTATACTTAAACTTTTGAATAATTATAGCACAGTAAGTTGTTTTCCTTCTATACATCAAATCAACATCATTTTGTTAATATATATTTAGTACTCATATCTTTCTGGTCAATTTTAAGTACATGAATGGGAAGGTGGGTCTCCCTCTATAGTAATTGTTGAGTAATGATTTTGTTAATATACGTCTAGTGCTATTATATCTTCTTAGTGAACTGCCAGTTCATGTAAGGTGAGATGTGCCTCTCACTATGGTGACTGTTGAATAATTTGGAGATAGTTCTGGCTCCATGCAGAGATATGCCATCATAGTGAATCTCTAAATTTGCATGACCACTCTTTCCACTGATGAGATTTTGATGAGATTTGAGGTTTGAGTAGATGGTGTAATTAGTTAAAATTGTGGGAGATATTGAGACGAGGTAAATTTATTTTACCTGCCTTGAATGGTGTGATAAAATTTTCCCTGAGGAAGGCTGCATCATGTGTGACCTATTTGATTTTCAGTCATTGAATCAAAGGAGCATGCAATGAAGACAGCATGGAGGTTATTTTAATTCTCCCAGACATAGAACCTGCTCTGCTGTTGTGAAGGTATCAAGATTATCATGAGTGGTATAACTTACCTTTCTAGTAGGGGAACTCAAAATCTGAGAAGACAGTAGATGGGGAATCAACAGTTATTGACATTCAATAAATACTGTTTATCAGCTTTTTAAAATATATATATTTTAAATTTAATTTTAAAAGATACTTAGATTACATATAATGTTACATAAAAAATATAAGGGATTTTACGTCATTGTATAACATGCAAAACTCTGTGGGGGAGAGTGTGGTCTACAATGTGAACTATGGTCCATGCTTAATGGCAAAACCTCAGGAAGTGTTTATCCATTAGAGTTGATATGCCACACTAATGAAGGATGTTTATGTGGGAGGTTGTGGGAGGCATGGGATGTAGGGCATATGGGAATCCCTATATTTTTTTGCATAACATTTATGTAATCTAAGTTATTTTATAAAAAATAAAATAATTTTCTAATTATAAAAACGTTAAAAAAAAGATAGTGGAAATCATTGAAACAGAACATATAGCATAAATTAACAAATAGACATAGTTAATGACAATTGAAATAGTCTAACTACTTTCTAGAATGATCAATAAAATAGAGCAGACACAAATTATCAACATTGTGATTGCAAAAATATCATAGTAGATCCTACAGACATGAAAGAAAGATATTACATAAAATGTATGCCAAAAGACTAGAGAGTTAAATGGAATATATTAACTCTGCAGAAGTCACACTGTACAAAAGCGCATTCACAATAACAGATGTCAATATTTCCTTATTTATTAAATAACTGAATTCTTCAAAAAGAAAATTCCCACAAAATAAAAATTCTAAGCCTCATTGGCTAACTTGGTAAATACATACCCTTTAGAAAAAAAAATACTATCAGTCTTACAAGAAATCTATCTGAAATCACAAAATGTGGGAAGAAGACCCAGCAATTTTATGAGGACTGAATATTCTTATTAATAGTCATGATAAAGTCACTTTGAAAAAGAAAATTATATTCCAATATTCCACATAACTATACTAGAGAAAATTGACACAATACTAGCAAATTAAATCAGGCAACATATAAACATATATTAAATCATGATCAGGTCTCCATTGCCTCCCTCCCAGGCACACTCAGGCCCCTGCTGTGCACCCCACCCTGTTCAAGCAGCAACATCCTCAGCAGGTTCTGCTCCCTGTGATTTGTGGCAGGAGAGTCCCCATAGCCCACCAGGTATGGGCTTCTATCCAGGGGTGATTTGTAACTCCCACCCTACTCTCAGACCCTGGTGTTCACTAGCACAGCAGGAGGCACACTTGTGTTCTCATGTCTAAGAGGCCCAGCTGTAAATGCACCTGGCTCTGCAGGGTCTCTGGTGAGGCTGTAGAGAGACCTGAGGGCTGGTTGGTGAATGATGTTGCCGCCACTGACAGTCCTTCCTACATATTCCAGCCTCTCCTCAGAAAGTTGGATTTCAGAATATACAAGGGACAAGGTCCAGTTATCTCCCAGGTGATGCTAGTGTCCTAGAAGGGCATCCCTGCCCCTGGGCTGGATTCCAGGAAATTCACCTGTGTCCTCACTGCCAGGAGCAGAAACTCTCACTCCCTAAACAGTAGATGCACAAATGAGAAAACTATTTCCCAGCAGAGGAGCTGGGAGGGTGTAGGCAGATGGGTATGTCCTCGGTGTTCCAGGATACCCTGCAATGTAAGATCCATGTAAATATCTGAGAGTCATTATTTGCCATAGGAAGACATCACACCACCTCTGACTGCTGAAACCTGTGTTTGTGCACAGAGGTTTAAGTGTGTGGATTAATTTTACCTGATGACCTTGCCTTCTTCACAGAATACTACAAGTGTAGAGCTTGTCATTGTATATATATGAAATTATTGATAATTTTAGGGTAAAAATACACAGGTAAATATTGATTTATACATCCAGGAAAATTTAAAATAAAATAAATACCTTAATTGTGTATAAATGGTATCACAGCTGCTCTCTGAATAAATGAGAAATAAACAAGCATTGTGAACCTGCTATTTTTATCTTATACTGTTTCTTCTAATATTTATATTGAAAACCTGTGTGTTGTGTGCATGACATAATAAAATCTCCCATGTAAAAGCATCAATACATATCAGAGACTTAACATAACCTCAAGGGCCTGGTCATTGATGTCACAAAGCATGGAAAGATAGAACTGAAGAATCTGGACACTGCCCCTGAGGCCAAGCCAGGTTTTCCCTCTTCTTCCTTCCACATGAGGATTTAATCTCCACCTTACAGTAGGGGAGGGCTGTTTTTCACGGACATTATAAGGAACTTGTCTGAAGTTCAGAAAATTAACTTCATAAGGTCAGTTGGAAGCAAGTGTTGATTAAACTTGCAGGCAAATCCAAAAGAATGTGCAGAGGAAAAATGAAAATGATATAAATGCATGTAATGACATTAAAATATAATGTAAACTATAATTCATAGTTAGTATCAAAGCTTTAATATGTGTTCCTCAATTTTAACAAGTGTACCACACTAATGAATGATGTTCTTAAGGTGGGAAAGTGTGGGAGAGGGAGGGAGTGGGGAATATGGGAAATCCCTATATTTTTATGTAACATTTATGTAATCTAAAGCTTCTTTAAAAATAACAAAAATTAATTAAGTATATATGTAGATTAATATATCCTAAGATGTGGCATAACACTGCTTAGAAAAAGTACAATGCTGTTTCTCTGGGAGTTACATTTTGTGAAGTAAGAAGAAGGAAGCCAAGGAAAGTTCTCCCCAGGCCTGCTCTGTACCTGACCCTGGAGTTGGCTCCTGTGCACTCATGGTAGTCCCAATTGTCTCATGCAGCCCACCCACCCCCACTCCCACTGCACCCTGCAGGGAAGGTTTGTGTCTGACACAAACTCTAACACCTCCTCACTGTGTGTCTCATGCAGTAATACACCACCATGTCCTCAAAACTCATTGCTCAGCATTAAATAACTTCATTCTTGGAGGTGTCCCTGGTGATGCCAACTTGGGATTTAAGCTTTGGGTTATAGTATGTGTTTCATTGAACCCCATTACACCAACCAAAGCAAGTCCCTTTCTTGGGGCCAGGCAGATCCAGTACATGTCATAGCTGGTTAAAGAGAATCCAGAGACAGTGCAGGTGAGGAACATGGTCTGTGAAGGCTTCACCAGGCCAGGTCCTGACTCCTGCAGCTGTACCTGGAACAGGACACCTGGGAACAAGGAGAAGCACAGTGAGTTCTGTGCTCAGATGCATCATCCCCTTTACTTTCTTTTCTCAATCGTTGAAGCCTTCAGATCTGGGAGCTGCTACCAGAAAGGAAGAACCATAACAGCTGTTGTTCTTGCACATGAGGGCCATGGATCCCAGAAAATATATTCTTGTCTGAGTAGGAACCTGAAATTAAGTAAATCTTAGTCACCTGGTTACCTAAGTGTTGATTTCAATGTTGGAGGTATATTTCTGTAAAAAGGTGGAAGGGGAGGGTGTAGGTTCTTCTACTGGTTTCCCTTGCAAGGAGGATGCTGGGGGTATGGTACCCAATTTTCCACCTTTCCTAAGCCCAGGCTCCTTGTCTTCCGGGCCAGAAATGCCCTGAAGGAGATGATCAGAGAGCTGTATATTGTTAAGGATTAAGGATGACTTTGGTATTGGGTCATTGTGACTAACTTTAGGGATGTATTTATATATCAAATTCTCCCCACAAATCCAGGACCCTATAAACTTCCAGAAACCCATTCTGATAAATTTCCTTCTTCTGTTACCTCATGTTTCTGGTATACTCCAAACTTTGAGGTAGCAGCTAATGGTAGCAATTACAATGAATTCAGAGAAAAATATGGGCAATCATTTTTCTTGTGAATTGCAGTGGCTTTTAGTAAAAAGCAAGCTTTGGAAAAGGTACCATCAACATGAATATCTTCATTTTGCTGTATATCCAAGTGATACAGTGTAGTTTAATTCTGGTAATGTAAGCCTATCAATATGTTTATTTTTGACACAAGATAGAGAGTTCTGCCTAGAGGATAATCATTATTAATGGTCAAATTCCATGTAGCTTCTTAATCCTGTTCTTTCAAGATTTCCAAACAGGGTTGTCCTGCTTAAAGTATAATCAGAATTAGCCCATTGCATGGTATTTATCTTAGCAGCCCAGAAACATGAGATATTGATCTGGGGAAGAATCAATGGAATTTGTATAATTCAGCTAGCTGGGATCCTGGAAAAGGCTAGAACATTGGTGACCCACTGATGAATTCCTCTCCTCTGTAGTGTGTCTTTAGTAGTGGTTGTTCCCTGGTGTCATCCTATATCCCTCTATTAATATCAACCTAATTATCTTGAATTGATAGTCTAGTCAATAAGTAAATCTGGAGTCTCTTCCTGGCCAGGAACTTCCCTTTGCTAGAGAGTCATTAGTTAACAAGGAGAAGTGTGCCTGATCTCAGAAGGCCACAGCTATGTGAAAAGAGCCACTGAGGGAAACATTGAAATATGAGAGCTTTGAAGAGAGTGAGATATAACTCTTATCCTAGAAAATTGTATGGACTTTTAATGGTGACATGAGAAAAGTTCACCATGGGCAAATAAATGCCTGAGCTTTGAGCAAAGTGGCCAAGTGTAAGGAAGATGCCAGTCTGCATGCGGTCAAGGGCCCCAATTAATCTGGTGGTGGGAAAATGTAAGTAATTTCACAGTCAAAGTACCTTGTAGAGTTGAGGTGTGTATGACAGTTAGGCTAATATGTCAACTCAGTCAGGTAATGTTGCCCAGTTGTTTGGTCAAGCAAGCACTCTGATAATTGCATTATAAGGGCATTTCTGGACTTTAATCATCAGTGAGTTTATTGCCTTAGATGGCTGATGACATCTATAATCAACCAAGGAGATTGCCATCAGAAATAAGTGATGTTTTATCCAATCAGTTGAATGCCTTAAAAGCGGAAGTGATTTCAGCATTTGGAGAGAATTTTCTAGCTCACCTTTGGACAGCCAATGTCTCCTGGGAACTCATTGAGGACCTTCATTGGGCTTTCACTGGAGACCCTGGTTTGCAGCCTGCCTGTGGAATCTGGATTTGTGCATCCCCATGGTCACATGAGAGAATTTTACAAAAATCTCATACTATTTATAGATAGCTCCTGTTAATTCTGTTTCCCTAGAGAACCCTAATACAGCAGACTATTCAGCTTTATGTAAAATTTCAATTGCAATTTATTAAAAAGTGACAAAATTCTCAATATTCAATGGAAAATATCAAATTAATTTAATTAAAACATAAAATCAAGGAAGTATTTCATCCTCCTTTATAAACAAATGAGTATGCTTGAAAGGAATGTATGATGTTGGCTGTGATTGTCTTGTTGGAGTTCAGGGAGGTCAAGTTTGTTGAAAATATTTTCCATTTCCCATAGTCTCATTGATTTTTCTATTGCTTACTTTATGAACATTGTTGAAATTTCTAACTATGCTTATACATTTGAATATTATTGTAACACAATAAGTTTTCTTTCTATATATCAAAGCAATATTTTTGGTTAATATACATTTAGTATTCATATCTTTTTGGTAAACTGTCAGTACATGAATGGGGAGGTGTGTCTCTTCCCATAGTAATCACTGGGTAATGATTTGGCTAATGAACATTTAATGGTATTATATCTTCTTGGTAAGCTATCAACAGATATATGGGAAAGAGTGTCCCTCACCATAATAATTGTTTATTAGTAGTAACCTGGAGATAGTTCTGGCTCCACATAGAAATATGCCATTTTGTGGGTCTCTAAAACCACAAGACCACTCTTCCCAATGATGAGATTTAGATGAGATTTGAGGTTTCAGATGATGATGTCATTAGTTGAAATTTTGGGAGATGTTGAAATAAGTTGGATTTATTTTACATATGTGAGAGATGTGATAAACGTTTCCTTGAGGAAGGCTGCAACATGTGTGACCTGCATGATTGTCAGTCATTGAATCCCAGGAGCATGCATTGGAATCAGCATGGAGGTTATTTCAATTCACATATATGTGTACCTTGGCTCTGCTGATGTGGAGGGATTGAGATTGTCATGAATGATATGGCTTACATTTCCTGTATGGAAACTCCAAATTTGAGTAGAGAGCAGGTGGGGATTTGGCACACATTGACATTCAATAAACAGTATTAGTTGTTTTTTTAATGACTGCAGTAAAACTGAACCACAATAGTATACAACTCCCATTTATTATCAGTTTTCTGGCAGTCAGAGTTCTAAATTAGTTTCACTGGGCTAAAATCAACGTGTCCACAGGGACTCTCTCCTTCTGGAGTCTCTAGGGGAAAATATGTTTTCTTGCCCCTGTTCACTCCCAGAGATCCATCTTTGCATTCATTGGCTCATGTCCCCTTTCTCCATCTTCAGACCCAGGAAGGTTGGATCTTGCCTCATTCATCTAACTCCCACTTCTTCTCAAACAGTATCTTCCCCTGTACTCTTCTCAACAGAGAAACTTTGATTACATTAAGAGCTGATCTGGATAAGGCAGGATAATCTTCCCATATCAAAATCCTTAAATTAATCAAATCTTCCAGGTCACACATTTCATGAATAGAACTTTCATAGTTTTCAGGGATTAAGACCTAGATACCTCTGGGTGAACTTCTTCACCTACCAGAATACCCAATGATCTCAAAAGATTCATGAGCATCCCACATGCAATGTAAATTCATCTCACCTCAACATCCTCAAAAGTCTCAATTACTGCATCAAGTCCCAAGTCCCATCTAAATGTTCTCTGCCTAATAGTTACCAATATCATGATCCAAATAATTTTAATCATATATTTAATCATATATGGGTGACTCTCGGGATTTGATCAATCCTGGGATGAAACATCCTTCCATATGTAGACCTGAGGAAATAGAAATCAAGTTTTCTGTTCCCAAAATACAACGGTGACCCAGGGTCTTGTCCAGTTCAGAGAAGCTGTCAATCCACAGACAGAGAAATTTGGTGGTAAAAAATTAAACTCTGAAGTCATGAGAATCCAACATTGATAAGGAAACACTTGACTTCTCTTTCTCTTACATTCTTTGATGACCTTACCACATTCTTTATCCTAACATCCAGCTCCAAACAAACTCAGAGAGTGATGGCACAGCACAAATTGTACAAGCATAGAGTTCTAAAGACTGCTTATCAAGGTCGACATCAAATCTCAGTCATATGGTGCTGCATGACCATTGATGCTTCACTGGACCCTCCCAGGTGGTTTCACACTGTAATGGCCATGGGAATTCCCACCACTTGGCCATAATGGGAATAAAATTGGATGATGACCCTGCCAGCAGTATTTGTAGTTTTTTTTAAAGTGATGGTAAATCATCATTTATATCATTTGTTATGCTGAAAATAGTTATTTTAATCCTGTCCTACTCCAAGTGCAGGTCTGAGCATCTTCTCCATCTGGATCTTCCCAGGGCTCTGGTATTGAAAGGAGGTCATGAGGGCCCTCAACTCTCCTTTCACCTCTCACACCTTCAGAATTTCCCCATGCTCTCCTGTAACATTGTTTTTAACTCATACATATTTGTGGATATTAGTGTACTTATCTTAAAATAATTAAATTAATTCAGTTGTCTGTGAAAACTAAATTGTTGAGGAAATGCCATGTTTAATGTGCACATGCTTATAAACAGAAGTTATTTGTTCAATATTTCACAAAATTCTGAAACATTTTCATGCTTTGGCATTTAAAGTGTTTCTGTCATAGTTGAAACTCAGTGAAGACAGAGCTGAATCTATTAATCATTCTGAAACTTGTATGACAAATACAAGTTTATAATAGTATAGGCTTATGACTATTACATTTTCATATTCATGTACCTAAGTCACCAACTATAATCCAGAATTTTTTTTTTTTTTTAAAGATTTTATTTATTCATTCATTCATCCCCCCCTTGCTGCCTGATGCTCGCTGGGTCAGCCAACCACGCCGTGCCGAACCCGGGGCCTCCCATATGGTAAACGGGAGTCCTACTGATTGAGCCACAGCTGCTTCCCAATATAATCCAGAAGACCTACAATACCTCTTTGGCAATATTTCACCTGATGGAAATCCTGGGTACCCAGAACTCACTCAATAGATAGTAAGTCATGTCCCTCCAGCCCAGGATTGGAGGAGACTGGACCCTGACAAGCAGCCATCCCCTTCCTGTTTATTGCTACCTCACCCAATTCCTGTCCAGGTGCTATCCTGCAGCTCAGAGCTACTGGGTCTCACAGCTATGGCCTAGGTGCACTTTGAGTAAAAGTCCATAACAAGTTAGGCAGGTGAGCCTGAGACCCTCCTGAGGCAAAGGTTAGCTTTTCAGTGCAGGAAAAATTTCCAGACACACAATAGACCACATTTCTTTCTTCAGTTCTCTCTATACAATTCAGCACCTTCCCCAGATGTGATTGCTCAGGAAGAACTCCCAGGGTTTCTGATGACAGATGAAGATCTGATCACTTCCTGAAGCATATGCTCCCTGTGAGAATTAGGTGGCATTTCCCAGTCCATCAGGCTAGCTCTCACTGTCAGGATCAGTGTGTGGTAAGTTTGGATCATCTAGAATCTAAATAAGTGCAGGAGCCCTGTCCATGATTGAGAGAACCTGATGATGCATCTATATGATATACCTATATCCATGCCAGGTAGTCTCCTCTTTCTGCTCTTTTCCCCAAAAGTCATGGGGCTCCACAAGGTGGTGGCTGGGTAAGCCTGGGGAACAAGCATTTTGAATGTCCTAAGGGAGGTGGGATATACATGATCACACTCTGGGAAAGGAAAATAGGGGCTTTAATTTTCAATTCAGATACAATAATTCTGCCATAAAATTACCTGTTCTTATGGTGAATAAACAATCATACAATTTCCAATTTTTCATCATAGTCAGGACAGAAAAATAATTTCAGAAAATTAACTGCACAAGATCAGACTATTAATTGTATTAAAATTTGTTCATTCTTCCAGTCTAAACCAAAATAACAAAATAAGGACAACTGATTTATATGGCATATGAATGTGCATGTATATAAAATACAATACAATATTATATTATGCAATATTATATATAATACATATGCTATATCTATATAAGTATAACATACAAGATATCAATATCTATGTATATATAACATATTACAAATATATTTTCTATGTTTGAAACTTGGAAACATCATGACATTTCTTAGAATAGATGTAGTGAAGAATCCCCAGGGATTAAATGTTTTTAATCAAGAAGAGGAAAACATGTCTCAATAGAGGAATCTGCTCTGTCTCCTTATCTCCTTTGAAACTGAGTCTCGGGTTGGTCTGGGCTCTGGGTGTTTCCTGATCTCCCCCTTCAGCTCAGCCTCCTCCTGCAGGGGAAGTTTCTGTCTAGGCTCACACTGACTTCCACTCACTGTGTCTTGCACAGTAATACACAGCTGTGTCCTCAGCAGTCATAGAGCTCAGCTGCACAGAGAGCTGGTTCTTGGATGTGTCTCTGGATGTGGAGATTCGGCTCTTGATGGGTGGGGCATAATCTGTACCCCCATTATAGCATATTACTGACAACCACTGCAGCCTCTCCCCTGGGGTCCAACGGATCCAATTCCAGCAGGTGAGGGACAGGGTCTGGGAGGGCTTCACCATGCCAGGTCTTGACTCCTGCAGCTGCACCTGGGACAGGACACCCGAGGACAAGGAGAACCACAGTGAGTCCTGTGCTCAGATGTATTATCCCCATTACCTTCATGTATGAATCCTGAGACACTCACATCTGGGAGCTGCCACCAGAAAGAGGAAGATTCATAAGTGTTTCATCTTCTTGCGGATGAGGTCCAAGACTTGTAGGCAATATTTTCATGCTTGAGGAGGATCCTGAGTTGAAGTGTATTAGTGCTGTGCTTTTATCTGTTAGCCTAAGTGATGATTTGCATGTGGGAGGTCCCTAAGTATGTAAAGGTTAAATGATCCAGATGAGTTTTTTTCTTCAGAGTTTTCTCTGGAAGGAGGATGCTAGCTAGGACCTAGCATAATACAGTCCCATTCCTGGAGTGTCACTCTTCTGCATTTACTTTTTCCAGGCCATGAAACTTTGCTGAAGGAGCTGATAAGGGAGCTAGAGGCAGCCAAGGAACAAGGATGACTTTGGAAATATAGTTAATGTGACTTTACTTTCATGGATATATATATATATATTGGTCAAATATCCAACACAAAATCATGTCCCTCCAATCCACACAATAAACATGTTACCTATTTATTCCCTCTTTTAATTGTTATTTATTAGATATTCTAAATATTTGAGGCAGAAGATAAATGTAAAAATACAGTGAATTCAGAAAAACTGGGTTTAATCAAATATGTTCCATAATTTAGAAGGTGTTTGTTTGATTTATTTAAATTGTGTGAACATTCCATAATCTGAAAGTGCTTTTATACAATGTGTTCTCAAGAATTACTATCGACTTTAATTTGTTTATCAGTCAATCATGCAGTTCATTTTTAGCAGATTGTGGACATTTCTGCTTAGATTATAATCATTTCCAGAAGACTCCTACAACTGTTTATATTCCCTGTTCACAAGTGAGTATGCAGGGACGCCTTGTACCACAGGAGGAACTTTAAGGAACATAATGCCTCCTCTGAGCTCACAAACAGGCAGCTAGAGGAAGGACCTTGGTTCATTGATACGTTGGAACGGTGTTGTTTGAATTGTGTTGCAGAAAGACAAGTTCAAGTCCTAACCCATGGTCCTGTGAATGTGACTTTACTTGGAAATACCATAAAGCTGATCTCTGCAGATGTTAGGTAAAATGAGGTGAACTAGATTAGATTTAGCTCTAATCCAGCTTTACTGTTGTCCTGACACAAAGATAAGAATTGGACACAGAGAATCACAGAGGATGCCATAAGATAACTGAGTTAGGAATTGAAGCCCAAGGATTTCAGGCAAAACCCCAATGGCTATGAAGCTGGCTAAAAAATAGGGATTCAACAGATGGATTTGGAACCTGGCAAGAAGTCCACATGGATACTGATACCCCCAAGATGGCTGTTGGAAGACCCTCATGAGATTTCTGCCATCCAGGATGAGATTCCCAGAGATTCCCAGGAGAAGCCCCAGATATTCTCCAGGGACATTATCATTGGGCTCACCCA
>JAKSZT010054553.1:795646-813421 GCA_026826555.1 Tolypeutes matacus
TATATGTGGTGCTGGAGTTTGTAGGTATACTTCCAGAGACTGGAGCCTTTGGCCTGCCCATGTGCCAGCTGTGCCTGGAATCTCGGTGGAGCTGCAACTCTTAATTTATAGCTTAATGGACTTACCCAAGTCACCTGGTGAGGACATAATGATGGACAGCAACTACCCCAGGGAATGGAGAGGGCCTGTCGCTGCATGCAGGATGATCCCATCCATTGTATCTATCGGATATAAGCCCCCTCTCACTAGAGGTGGAGTGGACATCACAATCACTAACTCCTCAGGATTGGGGGAAGAGCTATGGACTAGAGTGGACTTAATGGTATTTTGTTGTAGACATATTGTGATTCAAGCAATGGAATAAATTGCAACAGTGAGGTGGAGCCAGTGACCCCTGGACCCTTTCAGGGTAGGGAAGGGAAAAGCAGTTGTAATACAGTGGCTTTTTCAAGACTTGGGAATTATCCTGAGTGACATTACAACGACAGATATAGGCCATTTTACTTCAGCATATAAAATGCAGGACTGTGTGGGAGAGTGTGGTCTACAGTGTGAGCTATGGTCTATGCTTAATGGTAAAGCCCCAGGATGTGTATATCCATTGCAGGTGATGTGCCACACTAATGAAAGATGTTTATGTGGGATTTTATGTAAGGTGTAGGAGGTGGGGAACATGGGAATCCCTGTAATTTTTGTGTAACATTTATGTAATCTAAGCATCTTTTAAAATATAAAAAAAAAATTAAAAATTGCATTCTAGCTCTATGCAAGACAGATGAAATGACAAGAATTAAACACAGTATTTTAGCATATACTGAACATCCTGGGTACAAGTGTGTACTTTAAAATTTCTGAGAGAGGACAGAAAAAATAAAATCATTTTAAATAACTAGAAATTGTATTAAGACTTCATTTCATAATTTACTTTTAAAAATCTACTGAAAGATTATTTTTAGCAGCATTCTGAAAAATGAAGTATTAAAATTTGAATTGAATATCAGTTCTAAGTAAGCATTTGTAAAGTGGGAGAAAATTGGGAATTACAAAGAAGAAGCAAGAAGCATTCTTGGAGAATTCTTTGTTGGCAAAAGACAGGGAGCATCATGACAGAAGAGGAAACTTCAGCATGCTGCTGCACCTGTGCTAAATCAAGCTCTGTGAGCCACCTGGTGGTCCTGAATGCCTTCCTATGCCTCTCCTTGAACTTTTACTATAGATTTAGGTGTGAATCAGTTAGAAATCTTTTATGAGTTGTAACTGAAATTTAAGGCTACTTCAGGTTTGACTGTGTGTCGTGGTTAAAATCTTGAAATACATTAAGTGATAATGAAAAGATATTTTCTGGTTTACGTTCAAAACACAATAAGCATATTAAAAATAATAATAATCTACTGATAATGTAAAGTAAGTGAAAGGATATAGTTAAAAACTGTAATTAGGGAGTTTCAATTAATGTCCCCTGGGGTTATAAGTGCCAAATAACACAGTTTAGGGTTTCTTTTTCCAGGTGCTTCTAAAACATCCTGCAGCTCCTGATATCTACTTATTTATCAGAATTTTCAATCAGTGATATCTTTCTGACAATAATTTGTTTGTACAATAAACATATGCATGGTGACTATTAATCAGATCAACTTCTCAAGCAAAGACACTTCAGCTTCAGTGGGGCATCAGTAGACTCTGAATTACACTAATTATAAAAGATGAATTTAAATGTAACTGAAAGGAAAAAGGAGAGGACATCACCATGTTAAGGGATATCCAAGGAACCATAGGACTTCCAACAACCCTGAGAGTAAGCAGGCCTTCTAGTGTCTCAAATTTTGAGCCAATAAGTGTCCATTGGTAAACCATCCCATCATGTTTCATTTATCTTAGCAGCCCAGATATCTCAGATATTGATCCACTATGAGTGGCTCAACAGAATTTGTTTAATTCAAACAGCTGTGATCCTGGATGAGGAGGAAATATCCATGGTCCCTGAATGAATTCCTCTTTTCTCTAGTGTACTTTGTAGTGGTTTCTCCCTGGTGCCATCATATATCTCTCTGTCAATCTCATCCACCTTATCTTGAACTGATATTCTAATATCAGAAAGTAATTTTGGGACCTCTTATTGGTCAGGAGCTTCCCATTGAAAGTTAACAAGGAAAAGCATGCCTGCTTTCAGAAGGTCACAGCTATGTGAAAGTGCTGTTGAGGGAAACACTGAAATGCAAGGGCTTGGAGGAGAGAGAGTTACAACTCTTATCCTAGAAATTCATATGGACTTTAAGAGTGAAGTAAGAAAAGTTCACCATGGCCAAACAAGTGCCTGAGCTTTAAGCAAAGTGGCCAATGATAAGGAAGATGCCAAACCAGATGCTATCAAGAGCCCCAATAAATCTGGTGAAGAGATAGTGTAAGCAGTTGCACAGTCAAGGTGCCTTGTAGATTTGCAGTGTGTTATTCAGTTCTATGTAAAATTTCCATAGCAATTTATTAATTTTTGGCAGTATGCTTGATATTCAAAGGGAAATACCTGAAATGACACTTCTCTAAGGAAGAAATACAAATGGCTAAAAAGCACATAAAAAAAAATGCTCAACATCGCTTGCTATCAGGGAAATGCAAATCAAAACTACAATAAGATACCATCTTACACCCATCAGAATGGCAGCTATTAAAAAAACAGGAGACACTAAATGTTGGAGAGGATGTGGAGGAATAGGAACCCTCATCCACTGCTAGTGGAACTGCGGTATGGTCCAGCCACTGTGGAGGACAGTTTGATGGTTCCTCAGAAAACTAACAATAGATCTTCTGTATGATCCAGCAATTCCACTGCTGGGTATATAACTAGAAGAACTGAAAGCAAAGATACAAACAGATATATGCACACCAATGTTCATAGGAGCATTGTTCACCATTGCCAAAAGTTGGAATCAGCCCCGGTGCCCATCAACAGACGAATCGATAAGCAAAATGTGGTACATACATACAATGGAATATTACTCAGCTGTAAGAATGAATAAAGTGCTAACACATGGAATAACGTGGATGAAACTTGAAGACCTTATGTTGAGTGAATCAAGCCAGGCACTGAAGGATGAACAGTATATGACCTCACTGATCTGAACTGAGGAAAGTGAGCAGTCTCTGAGAACCATTGTCTGAAAGATAGGTTAACAAGGGAGAGTAAGAGAATAGCAGGCTTGGAGCCATCACCCATATGGACATAATCTATGGTAAAGGGATAGAGTGTGGCTGCATGTTAGGGGATGGGGCAGATGGGTGGTGGTGTTCCTGGGTGTGGTGGTGCAGCACTGTTGGGTGAGTGGATTAGGAAGGGCAGGTTCAAATTCCCAGGGCATGTAACTGTGAATCTTGACATTCCATGGGTTGGGAAAGGGTGGTGTCATGTGCCCTGGGGGGCTGGGGGGAAGGGAACAGTCAAGATCTAATGGGGTGATGCCCTGATGCCCAGCTCCTACCTTGCAGGTAGTTTCCTCTTAGGCTCACAGTGTTTTTCCCTCAAGAATCTCTGCCCAGGTTTACCTGGCTGGTCCCTTGGCATCAGATTGCTTTTTAGAGATCCCACACACTATTGATAACATCTCTTGACATATTGAAACATCCTTAGCAAGAAAGTGTACTCTGCAGGGACACCAAACAGTATTCTATGGAACACTCAGGGGCCTCTTCCCTGGAGGCCCGTAGATCCTTTGACACAGTCCCACATACTTTGTAGCCAGAGTCTCTCAGCATTTTTCTGGGTGTCTCACATGTCTTTTGAGCCCTCTACTTGAAGGTCACATCTGGGAACTCCCACACCTAGAAAATCATGGGGTTGAAAGCCCATTGGCATGTCTACCAATTCCATAAAATATACACACTCATACCCACACATGCAGATTTACACACATGCTCACACTCATACACAGGCATACACATAACTATTATTCAATTAATACACAAGCACACTCACAAGTACAGAGTCAGATATGTGCATACATGCATACACACTCACACTAGCATGCAAATACACATCCATACACACTTGCACACCCAGTCACAAGAGTACATACATAGACATGCTGTACCTAACTTTTGAAGAAATGGGCCCAAATTTTCCTTCCTCCCAAGTCCAGCACATGGGTACTGCCCCAGTGCTAACCCTAAGCTTTATATGTGACTTCCTTTGACAAACAAAATGAAAGCAAACATGAGTAATATGAGACTTGAGCATTATGTACATGTTGGGTTTACCTTATCCTGCAATGCCTGGGAGCCCTGCAGATTCCCCCTGTAAGAGGAGCCATGTTGCTTGCCAGGGGTCAGGAGCACATGGCTGATCCATACATAGTCAGGGCAGCCAACTTGCCCCACCCTGAAAGAATGGATATACATCCCAGCAGTTTGCTGTTCTCAGTGGACGAAAGACCCAAAGGCAAAGCTGGAGAGTACATTTGGTTGCACATCTCTCCCAGGAGCAAAAGCAGTTGCTGGCCAATGAACAGGAGGCCTAGAAAAGTGAGGGCAGCAGGTCAAAGTCCCTGGGGGCCAGTAACTGTGATGAGCCTCCTGGTCTTCCCCTCTTGGATGAGTTGTTTCTTGTGTGATGGTGTCCCCCTCCTGCCACAGAACTATGGATCATGTGGGAGAAAACATGACTTTTGTTCACATATCTCCAAAATAGAAGGATTTCATTAAAAGTATAAAGGATTGCAATGGAAATAATTAATAAAATAATTAACTAAATGGAAATTCATACCACAAATCAATAGGAGCTATTTTGAAGTCATATTTAAGATAAAGAATTTATATCTAAAATAAACTGAATTTTCCCCTAAAAAAAGAAGATAAAATAATTTTTAAATACTTAAAAATAATTTCAATGCTCATTTCATCAAATAATATTTATGAATTCTTTTTTTAAACTTTATTTTTATTTTTAAATAACTTTACTTTTAAAGAAGTTTAAATATTTTACTTGCAGTTGTAAATACCCTTTGGTTTCTGGGATGAGAGCTGTCCATCATTATCACTTTGTTAGATGTCTTGTTGTTGGCTGCAACTCTGCTGAGTTTCAGGGTTCAAATGGCATATGAACAGACTGAAGATTTACATCTCTAGGACAAATATTTAATAGGCATACTGCTGTTTATAGGTTCAAATAAAAGGGATAGAAGAATGATGTGTAGGGAAATTATAAATGGGTCTAAATCTCTTACATTGAGGAAACAGGTTACCATATGTTCCAAGTTAAGACCCACTGATGAGGTGCTGATTTCATGGGGTTGTGTGCATTGCCTATAGTGCCATGAATGCAAGTTGAATGTCAGTAGCATGATGAAAATGCTAATTAGAACCACTATGAACAACCACTTCACACTCACCAAAATGGCTATGGTGAAATAGAAAAGAGTCCATAAGAATCACTGGGAAAGTTGTGGATAATAATTGATAAAAATAATACATTAAACTATTTTGTTCAGCATGTAAATCGATTACATTATAGACGAACTTACATATTTTAGTTATCATATTATTAATAAAAGAAATACATAGTATCAATTACAACATACTCCAATATAGAAGGCAGAAAATGGAAATCAAAATGAAGGAAAATAAGTAGGAGGAAGAAAATAGTAAATATGGGAGTGGGAATAAATTAAATGGAACATATAGGATGAATTAACAAAGACAAGAGATAGTTTAATGACACAATGCAAATTGGCAAACTATTTTCTAAAATGATCAAAAAGTTTTGAAAGAACTCAAATTATCAATATGCTGATTGAAAGAAAACTATCAGAGTAGATTACAATTTTTGTAGAATTGAGGTGAGTTATTCAGTTCTATGTAAAATTTTTATTGCAATTTATTAATGTGTGGCAAAATGCTTGATATTCAAAGAGAAATATATAATTAATTTAGTTAAAACACATAAAAATTGAGGATATATTGCACCTTCAGTTAGAACAAATGTGTATGCCTTAAAGGACTGTATAAGGTTGACTGTGGTTGTCTTCTTGGAGTTCAAGGATGTCAACTTGTTTAATAAGGTTTTTCAAGTCTTTTACCCTCATTGATTTATCTTTTGATTACTTTGTGAACATTGATGAAATTTCTAGCTATACTTAAACTTTTGAATAATTATAACACAGTAAGTTGTTTTCCTTCTATACATCAAATCAACATCATTTTGTTAATATATATTTAGTACTCATATCTTTCTGGTCAATTTTAAGTACATGAATGGGAAGGTGGGTCTCCCTCCATAGTAATTGTTGAGTAATGATTTTGTTAATATACCTCTAGTGCTATTATATCTTCTTAGTGAACTGCCAGGTCATGTAAGGTGAGATGTGCCTCTCACTATAGTGACTGTTGAATAATTTGGAGATAGTTCTGGCTCCATGCAGAGATATGCCATCATAGTGAATCTCTAAAGTTGCATGGCCACTCTTTCCACTGATGAGATTTTGATGAGATTTGAGGTTTGAGTAGATGGTGTAATTAGTTGAAATTGTGGGAGATATTGAGACGATGTAAATTGATTTTGCCTGTCTTGAATGGTGTGATAAAATTTTCCCTGAGGAAGGCTGCATCATGTGTGACCTATTTGATTTTCAGTCATTGAATCAAAGGAGCATGCAATGAAGACAGCATGGAGGTTATTTTAATTCTCCCAGACATAGAACCTGCTCTGCTGTTGTGAAGGGATCAAGATTATCATGAATGGTATAACTTACCTTTCTAGTAGGGGAACTCAAAATCTGAGAAGACAGTAGATGGGGAATCAACAGTTATTGACATTCAATAAATACTGTTTATCAGCTTTTTAAAATATATATATTTTAAATTTAATTTTAAAAGATACTTAGATTACATATAATGTTACATTAAAAATATAAGGGATTTTACGTCATTGTATAACATGCAAAACTCTGCGGGAGAGAGTGTGGTCTACAATGTGAACTATGGTCCATGCTTAATGGCAAAACCTCAGGATGTGTTTATCCATTAGAGCTGATATGCCACACTAATGAAGGATGTTTATGTGGGAGGTTGTGGGAGGCATGGAAGGTGGGGCATATGGGAATCCCTATATTTTTTTGCATAACATTTATGTAATCTAAGTTATTTTATAAAAAATAAAATAATTTTATAATTAAAAAAACTTTTAAAAAAGATAGTGGAAATCATTGAAACAGAACATATAGCATAAATTAACAAATAGACACAATTAATGACAATTGAAATAGTCGAACTACTTTCTAGAATGATCAATAAAATAGAGCAGACACAAATTATCAACATTGTGATTGCAAAAATAATATCATAGTAGATCCTACAGACATGAAAAAAAGATATTACATAAAATGTATGTCAAAAGACTAGAGAGTTAAATGGAATGCATTAACTCTGTAGAAGTCACTCTGTACAAAAGCTCATTCACAATAACAGATGTCAATATTTCCTTATTTATTAAATAACTGAATTCTTCATAAAGAAAATTACCACAAAATAAAAATTCTAAGCCTCATTGGCTAACTTGGTAAATACATACCCTTTAGAAAAAAAAATACTATCAGTCTTACAAGAAATCTATCTGAAATCACAAAATGTGGGAAGATGACCCAGCAATTTTATGAGGACTGAATATTCCTATTAATAGACATGATAAAGTCACTTTGAAAAAGAAAATTATATTCCAATATTCCACATAAATATACTAGAGAAAATTGACACAATACTAGCAAATTAAATCAGGCAATATATAAACATATATTAAATCATGATCAGGTCTCCATTGCCTCCCTCCCAGGCATGCTCAGGCCCCTGCTGTGCACCCCACCCTGTTCAAGCAGCAACATCCTCAGCAGGTTCTGTTCCCTGTGATTTGTGGCAGGAGGGTCTCCATAGCCCACCAGGTATGGGCTTCTATCCAGGGGTGATTTGTAACTCCCACCCTACTCTCAGACCCTGGTGTTCACTAGCACAGCAGGATACACACTTGTGTTCTCATGTCTAAGAGGCTCAGCTGAAAATGCACCTGGCTCTGCAGGGTCTCTGGTGAGGCTGTAGAGAGACATGAGGGCTGGTTGGCGAATGATGTTGCCACCACTGACAGTCCTTCCTACATATTCCAGCCTCTCCTCAGAAACTTGGATTTCAGAATATACAAGGGACAAGGTCCAGTTATCTCCCAGGTGATGCTAGTGTCCTAGAAGGGCATCCCTGCCCCTGGGCTGGATTCCAGGAAATTCACCTGTGTCCTCACTGCCAGGAGCAGAAACTCTCACTCCCTAAACAGTAGATGCACAAATGAGAAAACTATTTCCCAGGAGAGGAGCTGGGAGGGTGCAGGCAGATGGGTATGTCCTCGGTGTTCCAGGATACCCTGCAATGTAAGATCCATGTAAATATCTGAGAGTCATTATTTGCCATAGGAAGACATCACACCACCTCTGCCTGTTGAAACCTGTGTTTGTGCACAGAGGTTTAAGTGTGTGGATTAATTTTACCTGATGAGCTTGCCTTCTTTACAGAATACTACAAGTGTAGAGCTTGACATTGTATATATATGAAATTATTTATAATTTTAGTATAAAAATACACAGGTAAATATTGATTTACATCTAGGAAAATTTTAAATAAAAAAAACACCTTAATTATGTATAAATGGTACCACAGTTGCTCTCTGAATAAATGAAAAATAAACAAGCATTGTGAACCTGCTATTTTTATCTTATACTGTTTCTTCTAATATTTATATTGAAAACCTGTGTGTTGTATGAGTGACATAATAAAATCTCCCATGTAAAAGCATCGATACATATCAGATACTTAACATAAGCTCAAGGGCCTGGTCCTTGATGTCACAAAGCATAGAAAGATAGAACTGAAGTATCTGGACACTGCCCCTGAGGCCAAGCCAGGTTTTCCCTCTTCTTCCTTCCACAAGAGGATATAATCTCCACCTTATGGTAGGGGAGGGCTGCTTGTCACGGACATTCTAAGGAACTTGTCTGAAGTTCAGAGAATTAACTTCATAAGGTCAGTTGGAAGCAAGTGTTGATTAAACTTGCAGGCAAATCCAAAAGAATGTGCAGAGGAAAAATGAAAATGATATAAATGCATGTAATGACATTAAAATATAATGTAAACTATAATTCATAGTTAGTATCAAAGCTTTAATATGTGTTCCTCAATTGTAACAAGTCTACCACACTAATGAAGGATGTTCTTAATGTGGGAAAGTTTGGGAGAGGGAGGGAGTGGGGAATATGGGAATTCCCTATATTTTTATGTAACATTTATGTAATCTAAAGCTTCTTTAAAAATAACAAAAATTAATTAAGTATATATGTAGATTAATATCCTAAGATGTGGCATAACACTGCTTAGAAAAAGTGCAGTGCTGTTTCTCTGGGAGTTACATTTTGTGAAGCAAGAAGAAGGAAGCCAAGGGAAGTTCTCCCCAGGCCTGCTCTGTACCTAACCCTGGAGTTGGCCCCTGTGCACCCATGGTGGTCCCAATTGTCTCATGCAGCCCACCCACCCCCACTCCCACTGCACCCTGCAGGGAAGGTTTGTGTCTGACACAAACTCTAACACCTCCTCACTGTGTGTCTCATGCAGTAATACACCACCATGTCCTCAAAACTCATTGCTCAGCATTAAGTAACTTCATTCTTGGAGGTGTTCCTGGTGATGCCAACTTGGGATTTAAGCTTTGGGTTATAGTATGTGTTTCATTGAACCCCATCACACCAACCAAAGCAAGTCCCTTTCTTGGGGCCAGGCAGATCCAGTACATGTCATAGCTGGTTAAAGAGAATCCAGAGACAGTGCAGGTGAGGAACATGGTCTGTGAAGGCTTCACCAGGCCAGGTCCTGACTCCTGCAGCTGCACCTGGAACAGGACACCTGGGAACAAGGAGAAGCACAGTGAGTCCTGTGCTCAGATGCATCATCCCTTTTACTTTCTTTTCTCAATCATTGAAGCCTTCATATCTGGGAACTGCTACCAGAAAGGAAGAACCATAACAGCTGCTGTTCTTGCACATGAGGGTCATGGATCCCAGAAAATATATTCTTGTCTGAGTAGGAACCTGAAATTAAGTAAATCTTAGTCACCTGGTTACTTAAGTGTTGATTTCAATGTTGGAGGTATATTTCTGTATAAAGGTGGAAGGGGAGGGTGTAGGTTCTTCTAATGGTTTTCCTTGCAAGGAGGATGCTGGGGATATGGTACCCAATTCTCCACCTTTCCTAAGCCCAGGCTCCTTGTCTTCCAGGCCAGAAATGCCCTGAAGGAGATGATCAGAGAGCTGCATATTGTTAAGGATTAAGGATGACTTTGGTATTGGGTCATTGTGACTAACTCTAGGGATGTATTTATATGTCAAATTCTCCCCACAAATCCAGGACCCTATAAACTTCCAGAAACCCATTCTGATAAATTTCCTTCTGTTACCTCATGTTTCTGGTACACTCCAAACTTTGAGGTAGCAGCTAATGGTAGCAATTACAATGAATTCAGAGAAAAATATGGGCAATCATTTTTCTTGTGAATTGTAGTGGCTTTTAGTAAAAAGCAAGCTTTGGAAAAGGTACCATCAACATGAACATCTTCATTTTGCTGTATATCCAAGTGTTACAATGTAGTTTAATTTGGGTAATATAAGCCTATCAATATGTTTATTTTTGACACAAGATAGAAAGTTCTGCCTAGAGGATAATCATTATTAATGGTCAAATTCCATGTAGCCTCTTAATCCTGTTCTTTCAGGATTTCCAAACAGGGTTGTCCTGCTTAAAGTATAATCAGAATTAGCCCATTGCATGGTATTTATCTTAGCAGCCCAGAAACATGAGATATTGATCTGGGGAAGAATCAATGGAATTTGTATAATTCAGCTAGCTGGGATCCTGGAAAAGGCTAGAACATTGGTGGCCCACTGATGAATTCCTCTCCTCTGTAGTGTGTCTTTAGTAGTGGTTGCTCCCTGGTGTCATCTTATATCTCTCTATTAATCTCAACCCAATTATCTTGAATTGATAGTCTAGTCAATAAGTAAATCTGGAGTCTCTTTTTGGCCAGGAACTTCCCTTTGCTAGAGAGTCAGTAGTTAACAAGGAGAAGTGTGCCTGATCTCAGAAGGCCACAGCAATGTGGAAAGAGCCACTGAGGGAAACACTGAAATATGAGAGCTCTGAAGAGAGTGAGATATAACTCTTATCCTAGAAAATTGTATGGACTTTTAATGGTGACATGAGAAAAGTTCACCATGGGCAAGTAAATGCCTGAGCTTTGAGCAAAGTGGCCAAGGGTAAGGAAGATGCCAGTTTGCATGTGTTCAAGGGCCCCAATTAATCTGGTGGTGGGAAAATGTAAGTAATTTCACAGTCAAAGTACCTTGTAGAGTTGAGGTGTGTGTGACAGTTAGGCTAATGTGTCAACTCAGTCAGGTAATGTTGCCCAGTTGTTTGGTCAAGCAAGCACTCTGATAATTGTATTATAAGGACATTTCTGGACTTTAATCATCAGGGAGTTTATTGCTTAGATGGCTGATGACATCTATAATCAACCAAGGAAATTGCCATCAGAAATGAGTGATGTTTTATCCAATCAGTTGAATGCCTTAAAAGCGGAAGTGATTTCAGCATTTGGAGAGAATTTTCTAGCTCATCTTTGGACAGCCAATGTCTCCTGGGAACTCATTGAGGACCTTCATTGGACTTTCACTGGAGACCCTGGTTTGCAGCCTGCCTGTGGAATCTGGATTTGTGCATCCCCATGGTCACATGAGAGAATTTTACAAAAATCTCATACTATTTATAGATAGCTCCTGTTAATTCTGTTTTCCTAGAGAACCCTAATACAGCAGACTATTCAGCTTTATGTAAAGTTTCAATTGCAATTTATTAAAAAGTGACAAAATTCTCAATATTCAAAGGAAAATATAAAATTAATTTAATTAAAACATAAAATCAAGGAAGTATTTCATCCTCCTTTATAAACAAATGAGTATGCTTGAAAGGAATGTATGATGTTGGCTGCGATTGTCTTGTTGGAGCAGGGAGGTCAAGTTGGTTGAAAATATTTTCCATTTCCCATAGTCTCATTGATTTTTCTATTGATTACTTTGTGAACATTGTTGAAATTTCTAACTATGCTTATACATTTGAATATTATTGTAACACAATAAGTTTTCTTTCTATATATCAAAGCAATAATTTTGGTTAATATACATTTAGTATTCATATCTTTTTGGCAAACTGTCAGTACATGAATGGGGAGGTGTGTCTCTTCCCATAATAATCATTGGGTAATGATTTGGCTAATGAACATTTAATGGTATTATATCTTCTTGGTAAGCTATCAACACATATATGGGAAAGAGTGTCTCTCACCATAATAATTGTTTATTAGTAGTAATCTGGAGATAGTTCTGGCTCCACATAGAAATATGCCATCTTTGTGGATTTCCAAAACCACAAGACCACTCTTCCCAATGATGAGATTTAGATGAGATTTGAGCTTTCAGTTGATGGTGTCATTAGTTGAAATTTTGGGAGATGTTGAAATAAGTTGGATTTATTTTACGTATGTGAGAGATGTGATAAACATTTCCTTGAGGAAAGCTGCAACATGTGTGACCTGCATGATTGTCAGTCATTGAATCCCAGGAGCATGCATTGGAATCAGCATGGAGGTTATTTTAATTCACATATATGTGTACCTTGGCTCTGCTGATGTGGAGGGATTGAGATAGTCATGAATGATATGGCTAACATTTCCTGTAGGGAAACTCCAAATTTGAGGAGAGAGCAGGTGGGAATTTGGCACACATTGACATTCAATAAACACTATTAGTTGTTTTTTTTAATGACTGCAGTAAAACCTAACCACAATAGTATACAACTCCCATTTATTATCAGTTTTCTGGCAGTCAGAGTTCTAAATTAGTTTCACTGGGCTAAAAGCCAGGTGTCCACAAGGATGCTCTCCTTCTGGAGTCTCTAGGGGAAAATATGTTTTCTTGCCCCTGTTAACTCCCAGAGATCCATTCTTTGCATTCATTGGCTTATGTCCCCTTTCTCCATCTTCAGACCCAGGAAGGTTGGATCTTGCCTCATTCATCTAAATCCCACTTCTTCTCAAGCAGTATCTTCCCCTGTACTCTTCTCAACAGAGAAACTTTGATTACATTAAGAGCTGATCTGGATAAGGCAGGATAATCTTCCCATATCAAAATCCTTAAATTAATCAAATCTTCCAGGTCACATATTTCATGAATAGAATATTCATAGTTTGCAGGGATTAAGACCTAGATACCTCTGGGTGAACTTCTTCACCTACCAGAATACCCAATGATCTCAAAAGTTTCATGAGGATCCCACATGCAATGTAAATTCATCTCACCTCAACATCCTCAAAAGTCTCAATTACTGCATCAAGTCCCAAGTCCCATCTAAATGTTCTCTGCCTAATAGTTACTAATATAATGATCTAAATCATCTTAATCATATATTTAATCATATATGGGTGACTCTTGGGGTTTGATCAATCCTGGGATGAAACATCCTTCCATATGTAGACCTGAGGAAATAGAAATCAAGTTTTCTGTTTCCAAAATACAGTGGTGGCCCAGGGTCTTGTCCAGTTCAGAGAAGCTGTCAGTCCACAGACAGAGAAATTTGGTGGTAAAAATTATACTCTGAAGTCATGAGAATCCAACATTGATAGGGAAACACTTGACTTCTCCTTCTCTCACATTCTTTGATGACCTTACCACATTCTTTATCCTAACATCCAGCTCCAAACAAGCTCAGAGGGTGATGGCACAGCACAAATTGTACAAAGCACAGAGTTCTATAAACTACTTATCAAGGTCAATATCAAATCTCAGTCATATGATGCTGCATGACCATTGATGCCTCACTGGACCCTCCCAGGTGGTTTCACACTGTAATGGCCATGGGAATTCCCACCACTTGGCCATAATGGGAATAAAATTGGATGATGACCCTGCCAGCAGAATTTGTACAGTTTTTTTTTTTTTTACAGTGATGGTAAATCATCATTTATATCATTTGTTATGCTGAAAATAGTTATTTTAATCCTGTCCTACTCCAAGTGCAGTTCTGAGCATCTTCTCCATCTGGATCTTCCTAGGGCTCTGGTATTTAAAGGAGGTCATGAGGGTCCTCAACTCTCCTTTCACCTCTCACACCTTCAGGATTTCCCCATGCTCTCCTGTAACATTGTGTTTAGTTCATACATATTTGTGGATATTAGTGTAGTTATCTTAAAATAATTAAATTAATTAATTTAATAAAGTTAAAATTAATTAGAAAACTAAATTGTTGGGGAAATGCCATGTTTAATGTGTACATGTTTATAAATAGAACCTATTTGTTCAATATTTCACAAAATTCTGAAACATTTTCATGCTTTGGCATTTAAAGTGTTTCTGTCACAGTTGAAACTCAGTGAAGACAGAGCTGAATCTATTAATCATTCTGAAATTTGTATGACAAATACAAGTTTATAATAGTATAGGCTTATGACTATTACATTTTCATATTCATGAACCTAAGTCACCAACTATAATCCAGAAGACCTACAATACCTCTTTGGCAACATTTCACCTGATGGAAATCCTGGGTACACAGAACTCACTCAATAGATAGTAAGTCATGTCCCTCCAGCCCAGGATTGGAGGAGACTGGACCCTGACAAGCAGCCATCCCCTTCCTGTTTATTGCTACCTCACCCAATTCCTGTCCAGGTGCTATCCTGCAGCTCAGAACTACTGGGTCTCACAGCTATGGCCTAGGTGTAACTTTGAGTCAAAGTCCATAACAAGTGAGGAAAGTGAGCCTGAGACCCTCCTGAGGCAAAGGTTAGCTTTTCAGTGCAGGAAAAATTTCCAGACACACAATAGACCACATTTCTTTCTTCAGTTCTCTCTATACAATTCAGCACCTTCCCCAGATGTGATTGCTCAGGAAGAACTCCCAGGGTTTCTGATGACAGATGAAGATCTGATCACTTCCTGAAGCATATGCTCCCTGTGAGAATTAGGTGGCATTTCCCAGTCCATCAGGCTAGCTCTCACTGTCAGGATCAGTGTGTGGTATGTTTGGATCATCTAGAATCTAAACAAGTGCAGGAGCCCTGTCCATGATTGAGAGAACCTGATGATGCACCTATATAATATACCTATATCCATGCCAGGTAGTCTCCTCTTTCTGCTCTTTTCCCCAAAAGTCATGGGGCTCCACAAGGTGGTGGCTGGATAAGCCTGGGGAACAAGCATTTTGAATGTCCTGAGGGAGGTGGGATATACATGATCACACTCTGGGAAAGGAAAATAGGGGCTTTAATTTTCAATTCAGATAAAATAATTCTGCCATAAAATTACCTGTTCATATGGTGAATAAACAATCATACAATTTCCAATTTTTCATCATAGTCAGGACAGAAAAATAATTTCAGAAAATTAACTGCACAAGATCAGACAATTAATTGTATTAAAATTTGTTCATTCTTCCAGTCTAAACCAAAATAACAAAATAAGGACAACTGATTTATATGGCATATGAATGTGCATGTATATAAAATACAATACAATATTATATTATGCAATATTATATATAATACATATGCTATATCTATATAAGTATAACATATAAGATATCAATATCTATGAATATATAACATATTACAAATATATTTTCTGTGTTTGAAACTTGGAAACAGCATTACATTTCTTAGAATAGATGTAGTGAAGAACCCCCAGGGATTAAATGTTTTTAATCAAGAAGAGGAAACCCTGTCTCAATAGAGGAATCTTCTCTGTCTCCTTATCTCCCTTGAAACTGAGTGTGGGGTTGGTCTGGGCTCTGGGTGTTTCCTGATCTCCCCCTTCAGCTCAGCCTCCTCCTGCAGGGGAAGTTTCTGTCTAGGCTCACACTGACTTCCCCTCACTGTTTCTTGCATAGTAATATATAGCTGTGTCCTCAGCAGTCATGGAGCTCAGCTGCACAGAGAGCTGGTTCATGGATATGTCTCTTGATGTGGAGATTCAACTCTTGATGGGTGGGGCATAATCTGTACCCCCATTATAGCATATTACTGACAACCACTGCAGCCTCTCCCCTGGGGTCCAACAGATCCAATTCCAGCAGTAAGGACTGGTTGTGATAGAGAATCCAGAGACAGAGCAGGTGAGGGACAGGGTCTGGGAGGGCTTCACCATGCCAGGTCCTGACTCCTGCAGCTGCACCTGGGACAGGACACCTGAGGACAAGGAGAACCACAGTGAGTCCTGTGCTCAGATGTATTATCCCCATTACCTTCATGTATGAATCCTGAGACACTCACATCTGGGAGCTGCCACCAGAAAGAGTAAGATTCATAAGTGTTTCATCTTCTTGCGGATGAGGTCCAAGACTTGTAGGCAATATTTTCCTGCTTGAGGAGGATCCTGAGTTGAAGTGTATTAGTGCTGTGCTTTCATCTGTTAGCCTAAGTGATGATTTGCATGTGGGAGGTCCCTAAGTATGTAAAGGTTAAATGATCCAGATGAGTTTTTTCTTCAGAGTTTTCTCTGGGAGAAGGATGCTAGCTAGCACCTAGCATAATACAGTCCCATTCCTGGGGTGTCACTCTTCAGCATTTACTTTTTCCAGGCCATGAAACTTTGCTGAAGGAGCTGATAAGGGAGCTAGATGCAGCCAAGGAACAAGGATGGCTTTGGAAATATAGTCAATGTGACTTTACTTTCATGGATATATATATATATATATAGGTCAAATACCCAACACAAAATCATGTCCCTCTAATCCACACAATAAACATGTTACCTATTTATTCCCTCTTTTAATTGTTATTTATTAGATATTCTAAATATTTGAGGCAGAAGATAAATGTAAAAATACAGTGAATTTAGAAAAACTGGGTTTAATCAAATATGTTCCATAATTTAGAAGGTGTTTGTTTGATTTATTTAAATTGTGTGAACATTCCATAATCTGAAAGTGCTTTTATACAATGTGTTCTCAAGAATTACTATCGATTTTAATTTGTTTATCAATCTTTCATGCAGTTCATTTTTAGCAGATTGTGGACATTTCTGCTTAGATTATAATCATTTCCAGAAGGCTCCTACAACTGTTTATATTCCCTGTTCACAAGTGAGTATGCAGGGACACCTTGTACCACAGGAAGAACTTTAAGGAACGTAATGCCTCCTCTGAGCTCACAAACAGGCAGCTAGAGGAAGGACCTTGGTTCATTGATATGTTGGAACGGTGTTGTTTGAATTGTGTTGCAGAAAGACAAGTTCAAGTCCTAACCCATGGTCCTGTGAATGTGACTTTACTTGGAAATACCATAAAGCTGATCTCTGCAGATGTTAGGTAAGATGAGGTGAACTAGATTAGATTTAGCTCTGATCCAGCTTTACTGTTGTCCTGACACAAAGATAAGAATTGGACACAGAGAATCACAGAGGATGCCATAAGATGACTGAGTTAGGAATTGAAGCCCAAGGATTTCAGGCAAAACCCCAATAGCTATGAAGCTGGCTAAAAAATAGGGATTCAATAGATGGATTTGGAACCTGGCAAGAAGTCCACATGGATACTGATACCCCCAAGATGGCTGTTGGAAGACCCTCATGAGATTTCTGCCATCCAGGAAGAGATTCCCAGAGATTCCCAAGAGAAGCCCCAGATATTCTCCAGGGACATTATCATTGGGCTCACCCA